>JAFEMH010004346.1:0-214136 GCA_022495995.1 Adenophora triphylla var. japonica
GTAAAAGGAGTTTGATCGTGAGAGGATGGCTTTTGCTGGGGGTTTCGAGGGTTGTTAAAAAATAATTTTACAGACTAATAAAAAAATTGTTGGAAGTGGAAAGTTGTTAAAGGGTGGTGTGCTGCTGGTGGCAGCCTAACTGCCTCAAAAATAAATTTAAGAATGACTGCTATTCTTTAATCTTACTGGGTGGTGGGGGTGGGGAATTGCTCAAATAAATTTAAAATGATTGCAATTTTTTGACCCTACTCAGAAGCTGGCCTGGGGCAGTGGGTTATAACCGCCTAGTGGCTGCAGTCATTTGGAGCCTATTAGGAGTTGCCAAAAATAAATTTAAAACTATTTTTTCTTACCTGACTTGGCACTGAAGGGCCGGGAGCTGTTAAAAACAAATTTAGAATTACTGAAGTTTTCTGACCTTATGGGAGGGGAGCTGTGAGGGGTGGGGTGGTGGCAGTGATTGGAGTGGGATGAAGGTGCTGTATTTAAAATGGAAAAAACGTTTTAAAGAAAAAGTGCCCCAAACAAACGGAGAATTAATTAAATTTACACGGTGATTAAGAAAAATTAAATGTCGTGAATATGAAGCAGGAGAAGGTAGAAAGTGGCAGACATGGCAGTTGTTGTTGTGAAAATGACAGTGGCATCATATTGTCCATTTTAGGTAACAAAATAAGAAAAAATATAAATATAATATACTAAATAGTAAAGTAAAAACTTCAAATCGGGACCAAACTATTTATTTTTTGACAACTGAATTTCGGTTGACATTTACATCTAGGGGGTGAAATGGTTTGGTTCAAATCTCGCTCTCAGTCGAACCTGAGCCAAATCATGGTGTTTGGTTCAGCTTTTTACACATAAGTGGTATATCTCAGCCTTGAGAAATTACCAAACGACGTGGTTCTGCTGCATTTGGGGGTTCCACATTTCTAAACCGAAATTGAGTCAAACCAATAGTGAAACTGCTAAGGTTGAATGCTGGTTCTCAAACTTGCTGAAACTGAGCCACTAAAATTGATCGTAGTTTGAACCTCTCCCATATGTCATTATTACTGTGTCACTGGTTTGGTTCAAATTGTGGCTCCTCAGATTGTTACCATGCGCGCTCAGCCTTGGTTCGGTCTGCTTTTTAATGATTAACTGTCACGATTTGGTTCCAAAAATTTATAAACCATGGTGGTTCGGCGATTGCGTCCGACTCATCTTTCCAAACCGAACTAAACTAAATTGAACCAAACCATTTCGAGCTAAACCGCCAAACCGAACTACCGAGCCGAACTGCTTGCCAATTGAACCATCAAGCTGAACCACCAAACCATTGATTTCTTAATGGAGTCACTATTTTGATTTTATTTCAACCCTTGGATCTTTCAAACCCTGAACTAAAATACCTAACCCTCCCTTTCCCTTTTCAATTTTCATTTCTCCAGCCCATCCAACGCCTCCTTTCTCGCATCTTTCGTCTCCTGACCTTCCCCGTTCCTCAACGCCGCCTTCTTTCCTTCACGACGGCGCCTCCCGTTCCTCCGCCTCACTCCCCCAATGTCTTTCTTTCTCACTTTTCATCTCATCGCGCCTTCCCTTCTTCCGCCTCATTCCTTGAGGAAACACGTACATCTCAAAGGATTTATAAAATTCTAGTCCTCATGAACCAAATGTATAGATTGACCGATGCATAACAAGAACATAAATAGATCTACGATATTATTACCGAAAACATGTAACAGCCAAGTAGTAACGCAGCATGTATAAAAGCGGTTTGTGTTGAATGTCTTTATACATACATAGGTAATGTTTGGAATTAGACGCGGATCGCGATTCATCGTGACTCGCATCGAGATCGTGTGACCGCGGTTCGAACCGCGATGGAATCGCGGTTTGAGTCATCGAAACTAAACCAAACCGAGGTGGTTTGGTTCGGTTCGATTCAAAGCTTTTGTTATGTTCGTTCGATTTGGTGTCTTTAGTTACAGTACTCGGTTTGAGGCATTCAATCAAGTTGAATCATGATAGTTCAATCGAACGAAACCAAACTGAGGTGGTTTGGTCCTGGTCTGATCTGAGTTTTTCATGGTTCGGTTTGATTTGGAGTTTTTCAGAACTTAGTACTAGCGGTTTGGTCTTTAAATTTGTCCAAACTGAACTCATTAACACCCCTAGTGATTATGTCATATTTGGGTTTTATGGTATTACAAGTGATATGACATGCATATCTGGAAACTTTTTGCTATTTTAAATTCTTGCGTTTCATATTGAAAATACATTGACTATACGAGTCCCATCATATGCTCATAGGTTGAGTCAATCCTTTTTCTGGCGCGTATTAACCTTCGTTTTCTGGTTCGCATAGCTATGTAAGGAAAATATGTGCTTTTGGATTTTCCGGTCCTGGTTATCTAAAAATTTAAGGGACTTGGAACAATGCTCGCCATCTGTGGTTACATTTTTCATTCTCGGTGAAGGTAGATTCTACGTTCGTTCTTGCTAAGGAGTATACAGACACGTGAAGTGTGGATTCCTTTCTTTTGTTTGTTCTTCTGGTTATCATCTAGTAGTAAAATAATTTGAGATCAAACTTCTAACCTGTGTCCAGCTATTTGATGTTGAGATAATATTTCTGCTCCCTTTCTATAGAGATACATCCATCCCAAAATGAATAATTCAAATGGTTAACAAAAAAAAATTATGATTTGAAATGCGGTTTGAGCGTAGTATGAGGTCGAGGTTTGAATCGTGGTCTGAAACTCAAAAATTAAATCCAGCAAATTAAATCGCGATTTAGATCGAACTAAATCAAATCCATAGTAATTTCATTTGAGCTCAACTTGAAATTTGTAAGACATACTAACGCCTGGCAATTTAGATCAGCTTTTAAATTTGCTCAAATCAAGTTAAATGCAAATCGTTTCCACCCTGATTGACACTAAGAATCAGTGACATTTATGTAATAGCAATAGAAACTCAGACCCAAAAACGTCCTCATATGAAGTCTTAGCTGTAATCCACAGCCGAAATTGACGTAGCTCTACGTTGCCGAGTTCGCGGCATTACTCGTCTAACCCCATAACAGTAACGTAACTAATTTTTAAATCTATACTCATTCCAAGCGAAGTGCCATAAATTCGCTTATCTATGAGGATCCGACCATAACAATGACTCCAGCTAGAATCACTGAAACCGTTCGTGCTTTCAACGTGCGGTAAAATAGCGTTTGCTATCGGGATTCCTCGTTGCAAAGAATTTTTTTTTTTTTGATACCAGGTTTTTCAGTATTATCGGGCTATGTCCTGAATCAGGACACCGAGGTACTGACCCGGTGATCGGCAAGCCCTAAATCACGAAATTTGCTCGATATGGCCAAGGTGGCGGCACTGACACCCTTATACTCTGTTTTACCGCAGCCGAGCTGGCAGCTCCTACAAGAGCACTTACATGGCTACTCTTACATCATCAATTTAATTTGTGTATTCAGCTTGTTCATTGCTAAAATTTGAACTTTTACACCGAGATTCAGAACCAACGTGTTTACAATACCGCTTCATTTAGGGATGGTCCAAATCGGATCTTTGGAATCGGACTCAGAAAGACGGAAAATCGGGCCGAAGGCCGGAATTGTCAGGAAAAGCCCGAATACAGAACCCAGATCGGGAGAAAATCGAACCGGACGGGCCGGGCAAACCGGGGTTAGTCGCGAGGCCGTTAAGGGTTACAAAAATGCCAGCCAGAAATCCGGGCATCGTAATGGTGAACCAGGACGAGAATTTTCACGATTTTCCAAAGAACCGAGGATCGGAAAAAGCCGAATCCGGAGCGAACCGAGCAGAAAAGGAACCGAAGCGGGCCGAATTCAGAGTAAATAAATGAGCCGGTTAGAATTACCATTTGACCAAATGGAAAATTCCAGCAATTCGGCCCGAAATCGAAATCCCCCAATCGTGAATTTGATCATCCCCAGCTTCATTTACTACTACGCTTATGCTGTGTCTCCTGGGGGCACAAAAATCTTTAACCCATTGGCATGACATGCATGTAGAGATGGGTATGGTCATGCCACATAAATGGGCCATGCCAGCTCATCCCGCATTTACCGTATTTAATTTATATTCCACCAAAACATTTTCATTATTATTTATCATACTATACTCCTCCATTCCCGCTTAAAAAGTGTTTCGAAACTTTTCTTTTTTTTCGTTTAAAGTGTCTCGATCGAAATAAAAAGTTTTTATTATTTTTATACTCTTCCTATCCCACTCATTCTCTCTGCATCTACTTTACTTTTACACTCACAACATTCTCTCTCCTAATTATTCCTCCCACTCATTCTCTCTCCCATTTAATTTTTTTCATACTCACAACATTTAACCTTTTTCTCTTTCTTTACATCACTTACCTTAATTTTCACGCCGATTTCATTTTGAGACACTTTAAACGGGACGGAGGGAGTATTATACTCTCTCCGTCCCATAAGTCTTAAGAAAACTTTCCATTTTGGGCGTCCCATAAGTCTTAAGTCTTAAGAATTTCCAAAATGGAAACCTTAAATCACTATTCTCTCCACTCATTCTCTCTCCTACATTATTTTAATACTCACAACACCATTATAATTTACTATTCCCTCCACTCATTTTCTCTCCTATTTAATTTTTCACACTCACAACACTTCTTCCACTCATTCTCTCTCCTAATACTATAATAATATTTCTTAATTTCTGTGCCATTTCAAAAATTCCTAAAATTTATGGGACGGAGGAAGTATATTAGTACATGTCCGTATTTAAGGATATGTGTATTTTTTTTTAATTAAAAATTTTTTTTAGGATAAAATAAAAAAGGGACAAATGTAAATATATGATGGCAAAATAAAAAATTTATCGTTTGATAGTGGATGTGTGATTTATAGTATAGATATATAGATACCCGGGCCTTATTTCTTATTGACCGCTTGGGAAAAAGGTGAACTGCTCAAAGAGTCACTGTGTGTGTGTGAGAGAGAAAGTCTAGAGAGAGAAGAAGAGTTTTAGCAGAAGAGTTTTAGCAGTAGGGTTTTAGAGTGAGAAAAGTGGAGACAAATAATAAACCAGGTACGGCCTTCAATTTCTATGTCACTTTCATAGATTTTTCAATTAATTTAATTGATAAATTTGGTTATTTATATTCGTAATTGTATAGAGATTTGCGATTTTCTCTATCTTCTACATTCAGTAGTCGATTTCTCTCACTGTGTATTGCTCAAACTGAAACTTTGTCATGTTCTAGAGAGATAAATCTTGGCCATAGATTTCTGATCTTCTCTCTCTATATATATCTCTTGGCTGATTCGATTTTTACTCTTTGATTCTGTTAGATAAGGGGAAAGGAACTCTTGTTGAAAAAGAGGGGTTTAAGGTTGAGGGATTGGAAGATTTATGTCGGTTGGTTTTGAATTGGCTGCGATTGGGGCTTCGTTGAAGCTCTGGATTTGTTTCTCTGCTGCTGTGACTGCGATTCTGTTGTTGGTTTCTCTTTTCTGCTGTGTTGTTCAACAGCAGAGCATCACCCTGTGTTTCCCGGCTGTTTCGATGCGTTTGAGGCCCAAAAGGTATGGATTCTCTCTCTTAAACCCCTGATGTCTGATTTCTAATAGTGATCTGTGCTTGATTGTTGGTGGATTTTGTGGTTTTCTGATTGATTTGAACTGGGTCTTTGACCATCTCTGTTAAACCCCCTCAGTGATTTATGCTTTATTGTTTGTGTATTTTTGGGGGGTTTTGTTGATTCATTTAGATGAGTTTTTTTGAATTGAAATGGGTTTCTTTTTGTTTTTGTTACAGGACTTGTTCTGGAGTACAGTGTTTTGGGACTTTTCATATAAAGAGATTTTTCTATCTTTTCTTGTTCTTGAGAGGGCCTCAATCTTGAGTAATACAAAGATTTTGGTTTTGATTTTGGGGAGATTTTTCACTTGTCGCTCGGCTCAGTTTTGTGTTACATTTCTATTTTTTTTTTTTGGACCAATTTTCTTGAGGGTTTATTTTTTAAGGGGTTTTGGTGAAAATGGCGGAGTCTCGGAGAATCCGACCGGCGAATCAAGATAATATTTGCACGAGGCAGAAATGCAAGACGGAGCCACCAATGAGGAAGCTTCGGGTCATCTGCTATGACCCGGATTTGACAGATTCCTCTGACGATGAGGCACCCAATGATCGACACCCTTTTGGACGGAAAAGAGTTGTGACTGAGATAATGATTCCGATGACTGGTTTTACTGAGTCCGCACCACGGGCACCAGCGCCTAAAGCTCCTGAAATGGAGAGTTCTTTCCAAGATAGCAACAATGGGGAGAAAAACCCCAAGTCTAGGAAGAGGACTTTGACCAAAACCCCAGGTCAATCACCGCGACCCTCAGGCTTGAAATACAGAGGTGTTCGGCAGCGAAAATGGGGTAAATGGGCTGCTGAAATTAGAGATCCCTTCAAAGGGAAGAGGATTTGGTTGGGTACTTACAGTACTGCTGAAGAAGCCTCAAGGGTTTACGAGAATAAGAGGCTTGAATTTGAGGCCATGGCTGCTGCTGGTACTGCTCAGTCTGAGAAGAGTCATACCAACTCTTCTTCTGTTGGGGTTTCTCAACCTCAAAACTCTAACCAGCATTTGCCTCGGCCTGCTGCCTCTGAGGAATCTGGTGGCGTGTTGTCACACTCTTCTCCATCGTCTGTACTTGAATTGGAGTCTTCCTCATCATCTTCACGCACCAATGAGAAAGTGGACGAGACTTTCACCGAGAAAGTCAATGAAATGGTCACAGAAAATGTTGTTGTTGAGAATAAAGATAACCGAAATCTTGATTTGGTTTCTTTAGAGGAAGATATAATGAGCTTGGCTGATATTGGGCAGGATTTAGATTTTGGAATGGAGTTGGATTCCATGTTCTTGGATGATTTCACACAGCCAATAGATGCTGGATTTGGGTTTGGCGATTTTGATGATCTTCAAATCCCCGGATTTGAGAATAACGATGCTAGTGAGTTACTTGATTGGGATTTTGATGAGCTTTTGACGGACGATTTTGCTTGGAATAATGAATTGATGATCGACGAGCCTTCAAGTATGATGAAAGATCAACAGCCCCTCAACATTGCATTATGCCCGTAAGTTTTTACAACAAGTTTTGCAGAGTAGTATTAGTATGAGTTTTAGCTATAATTATAGAGTTTCTCAAGAACATGTGAGTTAATGTTCTCGAAATGGTTTTGTGAGGAGAGTTATATTTATTTGTTTGTTTGTTTAAAGTGAAACTTCATTAGTATGGAGAGCGAGAGATTTCCTTTGGATTTTCCTGTGCTATTAGAGCCTTCCAAAGGGTTTAAGTTATATCAATGGCAGTATCATTTGTGAGTTAAGTTATGCTCATTTCTCTTGTGTATCTCATTTTAATTTTATGTAATGAAGTTTATTTATAGAATATTTTAATTCTGACAGTGGATTATATGAGTACCCATGTGGGTGAAATGGTCTATTAATTATGTTTTCTTGAAATAATGTAGTAGGGTACCTGCTCTGGTAGTTGGATCTTCTTGCTAGATTGTGTTACCAGAAAATTTTAGGGAAAACTGTTTCTTTGTAAGTTATAAAAAATCCTGTTTTTAAATATATCGACTTGGTGTTTTAAAGCCTAAAATCACTGTTTTAAAGCCTAAACTCATTGTTTTAAGGTCTAAATTTGATATTTTTAAGGATAAAAGTGGGTTTTTTTATAACATATGGAGAAACAGATTTTTTCTAAAACTTACTCTTGTGTTACAGCTTGCAACAATAGAATGAGAACGGAACCTAAGGAAAGAACACACGAGTTGGTCACGTGTCATCCTTTTCTAAGGTTACAAATCCGAATAAAACCGAATAGGAACCGGTTAGGAATGGATCTATATAATCATCGAATCTAAAACTGAATAAGAACCGGTTAGAAATGGATTTATATAATCAAACTAAAACCGATTATGAAACAATTAGAATGGATTTATATAATCAATGGACCTAAAACTAAGTAGGAACTAGTTAGGAATGAATCTATAAAATCAAACACTTTTAGAAATAAACTGTTCGATTAGATATGCGGTTCAATTACACAAATCTAAAGTCGACTAGTAACCAGTTAGGAATGGATCTATATAATCAAACACGTTTAAAAATAGATTGTTCGATTGCACAGACCTAAAACTGGTTAGGAGTGGATCTACGTTAAGATAAACAGTTCTATTGCACATGCCTAAAACTGATTAGACCTAAAACTGATTAGGAATTGATCTATATAATTAAACACATCTAGAAATAGACTGCCTATTCAGATATACAAGTCTGATTGCACATACCGATTAGGAGTGAATCTATATTTAAATACACAATACGATTGCACAAGCCTAAAACCGATTATGATTATGAGTTGATATGTAAAAGGTCGATTACACAAGCCTCTCATCCGAAGGTGGACCATGAAACCTTGGTGGTGCTGTTGAATTTCATGTTTCGTGGCTAAAATTGATTTGACAATTGTGAATCTCATTAAACTTAAAAATTACTCCCTCCGTCCCACCCAAATGTGTACCAAGATTTTGGGCATACAAACTAAGAAATACTATTAAGATAATGAAAATGTGTGGTAGGAAATGAAGAGAGAGAATGAGTGAAGTTAATAGTAGGTTGATTGAATAAATTGTATGGTGAAAAATGAGTGAAGTTAATAAGTGGGTGGGGTATGAAGAATATTAAATATTAAAACCTTTTCCATTTTTGGTAGTTACACTCATTATCGAAACGAATCAAAAAATAAGTATCTGATTTATAATGAGACGGAAAAAGTATATTGTTAGTCGAGAAAAAAAACATACAAATGCGGTAAGATCGACACCATTGAGCTAGACAAAAGCAATGCTCGTACTATAACTATAAGTAGCGACATTGCTACGTGGCTGTACAACACTATTAGCTGGACACCAATTCCTACTTGGACCCTGACACTCAAAAATATTTGTCAAAGTATTAATTACTGCAGTAGATTTTTAGCTACTGGTTGGTGACAGTGTTTTAATGTGTTGGTTGGTCATGGTTCCAACCAATTTGATGTTGTCTATGTCTTCTTGGATTTTCTTTAATGCCAGTATCTAACATTGTTAGAGTAATAATTGTTAGTAGATTGATTGAATTGTAAAATGTGTTTACTTAGTAAATACTTCCTCCTCCGTTTTAGATCAAAAGTCACTAATTTTTTTTTTTTTAGTTTGTCTCAGATCAAGAGTTCCTTTTAATAAATGGCAAGTTTTTGAATATATTTATACTCTTGTAATTTAATATATTTACAAA
Source organism: Adenophora triphylla var. japonica (assembly GCA_022495995.1). Classification (NCBI taxonomy): domain Eukaryota; kingdom Viridiplantae; phylum Streptophyta; class Magnoliopsida; order Asterales; family Campanulaceae; genus Adenophora; species Adenophora triphylla. Next base: position 9,340 of record JAFEMH010004346.1, read on the forward strand.
AAAATCATTCATTATATCCTTATAAAATTAACATATTTACAAAAAAATCAATCATTAACTTACTATTCCTCCCACTCATTCTCTCTCCTATTAAAAAACAAATCATTAACTACTATTCTCTATCCCATATTACAAAAAAACCATTCATTATACCCTTATAAAGTTAACATATTTACAAAAATACCAATCATTAACTACTACTCCCTCCGTCCCATTAAGCTTAAGAAGATTCCATTTTGCGCGGGAATTAAGAAATATTATTATAGTATTAGGAGAGAGAATGAGTGAAAGAAGTGTTGTGAGTGTGAAAAATTAAATAGGAGAGAGAATGAGTGGAGGGAATAGTAAATTATAATGTGTTGTGAGTATTAAAATAATGTAGGAGAGAGAATGAGTGGAGAGAATAGTGATTTAAGGTTTCCTTTTTGGGATTTCTTAAGAGTTATGGGACGCCCAAAATAGAAAGTTTTCTTAAGACTTATGGGACAGAGGGAGTATTTCCTATCCCACATTTAACTTTTATTCATTTTTTAAAAAATTTCTTAAGAAACGTGAAATCCCCCCACCCCCCCCCCCGAGGACCATTGGTATGGGACGAAGGGAGTATACATAAACATGTAAAAGTACATGTATAAATCATAAATATAATGTTAATATAAAGTGTAGAAAATTAATAAATGTGTAAAATTTCTGACGTAAAAATTATCTATTTATGACATGCAAAATGATAATTTCTCACTGCTTGATATATGAAAGGGTGTGATCCCTAAATGAAGTGTCTATTGTTTCTTATATATAGAGGCCTATCATCAGCCTAGAAACACTACATAATCTTACTTATACTCTCTTCATAAATCTGAGTGAAAGAGAAGGCATTAATCATTTAGAAGATCTACATCTCCCTCCATTATTTCTTCTTCTTCTCTTCAATATCAAGGCAAATGGATTCAACAGTTATGTTACGATTCCGCCTCCATTTCCTTTTCTCATACTTAAAGAAATAAGTACGCATTGGGTTTAACGGAATAAAGATGTTCCAACAATTGGTATCAAAGCCTGCTCATATTCTTTATTAAGTTTGAGTTTATTATAGCATATGTTTTGCTTTACTTTGATTCTTTATTATGTTGAAATCATTATGTTTTGATGTCGTTTAATAACTCTAATTCATTAATAGAGTATTATTAATAATTATCTAGTTTAAAATCTGAAAAGTATTGAAGTTTTTGGCTCAAAAGGCATAAAATTCGTCAAAGGGTGCAATGGTTCAAGCAAGACTGTCCCATTGGCACGGCCGAGCGTTGTATGGTGCACGGCCGTGCGGATCTACTTACTCGGCCGAGCGCTTCTCTATGCTCGGCCGTGCACCATTATGCCGAATGATTAGTTTTCTGGAACAGACCTTGCACGGCCATGCAAGTTATAATGCACGACCGTGCATCTGCAGATTCAACTTATTCCTTCATTTTCTTGAGCAAAGACATACATTTTCCCTCTATTTGTGATTAATTATATGCTTAACAACTTTATAAATTTTCTAAACAATATTGTCGCCAAAGTGATTTACGTTGTTTAGATCCGAAATTGTTAAGTGATGAATGTATACTTTAATATGTGGATAAAGTGAATTTTCCAAAAAAGATCGTTTTTTTGACTAAATTTATACATTCATTTGGTAACAAGAAAGAGAGCATTAGGTTGTTTTTTGAGCACTTAAATCGGCCCAAATGAAGGTTAAGTATTTGATTAATACATCGTTTAATTTCTGATTACCTCAAGATAATTGCTTATGAGTCAACTCGCAATCCAAAGATTAGTTTTGATGTCATGTTGATTATCTTATAGATGAGATTCATTTGATATGATTAATCACTTTTATATGTAGTTACTTATACATGTTTTGTATTTCATTATTTGTTCTTATCCCAACAGATTTAGTAAATGCTTCATCAATCACTACTGCTATAAATAACATTCCGATCCTTAATGGGACAAATTTTAAAACTTGGAAAAATAAAATTACTATGATCTTGGGATGTATGGACATTGATCTCGAATTAAGGGAATCAAATCCCGTTCCTCTCACTGATATAAGCACTCAGGAAGATCGCTTAAGTGTTGAGAAGTGGAACCGTTTCAACCGCGTGAGCGTAATGATCATGAATAATGCCGTCCCAGAAACATTCTTTAATAGCGTTTCTGAGGACGTCAATGATAAGGGTTTTCTGGATACCCTTGAAGAACGCTTTGCAAAAAGCGAGAAATCGGAAACAAGGGCTCCCTTGAGGAAGCTTGTTTTCATGAGGTAAAGGGGTGACGGAAATATAAGGGAGAACATTCATGAGATGCTTCATTTCTCGACAAAACTAAAGACACTTAAGTTAGAGATTTCGGAAGAGTTACTCGTGCATTTGGTTTTGATCTCTCTTCCTCCTCAGTTTGGTCATTTTGAAGTGACCTATAATTGTCAAAAGGACAAGGGGAATGTTAATAAATTAATTTCACATGTGACACAAGAGGAAGATAGAATGAAGCAAGTTAAGCCGAAAAGTGCTCACTTAGCATCTACCTATTCTCATGGGACTAAGAGAAAAGAAAATTGCGGTTGCAAGTAAAAAGTATAAGGGATCATTCAATGAACAAAGTGCTTCTTTTGTAAGGACCTTACTCACATGAAGAACAACTGCCCTAATTATCACGATTGGCGTGTTAAGAAAGTTATGTCATTTGGTTGTTTGTTCCGAGGCTAATTTGGTTTCAATTCCTACATATACATGGTGGTTGGATTCTGGTGCAACAACTCACATAAGTATGTCTACGAAGGGTTGCCTGAATTACCGAAACCCTAGCAAAGATGAGAGATACATCTATATGAGAGCTGAGAATCCGGTTGAAGTTATAGGCATTGGGACATTTAGATTATTACTAAGTACTGGATATTATTTTGTATTAAATAATACATTTATTGTACCATCATTTAGGCGGAATTTGATCTCAATCACTACTTTGGACAAGGAAGGTTATTCCTGTTCGTTTGGCAATAATAAGTGTGATCTTTATTTCAATTCCAAAATTGTTGGTACTAGTGCCTTATCATATAGTGATAATCTTTATTTACTTGATACAATCAAGTCATTTAATGAGTCCCATATAATGAAACCAAAACTAAAGGCACTAAACGAAAGTTATCAAGTGAAAATTTTTATACCTTATGGCATAGACGTTTGGGTCATATCTCCAAAAGGAGAATTGAATAACTTGTGACGGAGGAAATGTTAAACAAACTTGATATTCCGGATAAAATTTTTTGTATTGAATGCTTTAAAGGAAAATTTACAAACACCAAAGGGAAAGAATCCTTAAAAGCATCAAACGTATTAGAACTAATTCATACGTATATTTGTGGACCATTTACTACCCCTTCATGGAATGGTCAACAATATTTCATTACGTTTATAGATGATTACTCTCGTTATGGATACATTTATTTGCTTCATGAAAAGTCTCAATCATTGGACGTTTTCAAGTCTTTTAAGGCAGAAGTTGAAAATCAACTTGGAAATACTATTAAGAACGTTAGATCTGATCGTGGTGGAGAATACTACGGACGGAATGACGGTTCGGGTGAACAACGTCCGGGTTCTTTTGCTCGCTATCTTAAAAAGTGTGAAATTGTCCCTCACTACACTATGCCGGGCAAACCTAGCATGAATGGTGTTGCGGAGAGACGTAATAGAACCCTTAAGAATATGGTAAGAAGTATGATTTCTTGTACTTCTTTACCTCACTCATTATTGGGCGATACATTAAAAACCGCTGCTTATATTCTCAATAGAGCTCCTTCAAAGGCTACCGAAAAAACTCCTTATAAATTATAGACGAATAAGAAACCGTCCCTAAATCATTTTCATGTATGTGGTTGTCCATTAGAAGCAAGGCCTTATAGGACTAATGAGGGCAAACTGGACGCTAAGACCGTTAGTAGTTACTTTGTGAGGTATGCTGAGAGATTTAGGGGATATAAATTTTATGACCCGAAAACTAGAACCTTTTTTGAGACGAAAAATGCTAGATTTTTTGAGGATGTTGAATTTAGAGGGGAAATTGGGAATAATTTTGAATTTGAAGAGGAAGAGGAATCCATTTCTATACCTCTTCCCATAATTCTTATTGAAAATCAAGTACTTGTACCTGAAATTCAATAAGAACATATAATTCAAAACAATATAGAATCTCCTATAAATATTTAACAACATGAAAATGTTGATAATGAGGATCAAATTCAACAACCTCAAAATCAAGAAGAATCGGTGCCATTAAGATCTAATAAAGTAAGAAGGAGTGCGATTCCGACCGATTATGATGTGTATATTGCCAATAATAAGGAACATTTAGACTTAGTAGGAGATGAATCGCTCACCTTCTATGAAGCCATTGATAGTCCAAATTCTCATAAATGGATCGATGCCATAAATGAAGAGTTAAAATCCATGAAAGACAACGACGTTTGGGATCTTGTTCCATTACCTAAAAACGTGAAACCCATCGGATGTAAATGGGTCTTTAAGAGCAAAAGGGATTCACAAGGTAATATTGAAAGATATAATGCTCGTCTTGTTGCTAAGAGATTCACTAAAAAAGAAGGCATTGATTATAAAGAAATATTTTCTCCGGTATCATCTAAAAACTCTTTTAGAATCATTATGGCACTTGTAGCACTTTTTGACCTTGAGCTTCATGAAATGGATGTAAAAATGGTTTTTCTCAATGGAGACATTGAGGAAACTATCTATATGAAGAAACCAGAAATGGTGACTGATTTAGATCAAACTAATAAATTAGTTTGTAAAGAAATTCATTTATGGCCTCAAGCAAGCTTCTCGTCAGTGATACTTAAAATTCAATCAAGCAATTCTTTCATTTGGTTTTGAAACGAATCTTGCTGAATATTGTGTGTACCATAAGTTCAGTGGGAGTAGATTTATAATTTTGGTATTATATTTGGATGATATTTTACTTGCTAGTAATGATAAAGACCTTCTTAAAGAAACTAAGAAATTTCTATCAAATAAGTTTGAAATGAAAGATCTTGGTGAGGCATCTTTTGTATTGGGAATCCAAATTAATCGTGATCGATCATGAGTTATTTTAGGATTATCACAGAAGGGCTTATAAAGAAGGTATTACAAAGGTTTAGCATGAAAAATTGTAAATCGCATGACACCATTGTATCTAAAGGAGACAAATTTAGTTTAAAGCAATGTCCTAAAAATAATATAGAATCGAAGTATATGGAAAATATCCCTTATGCATCACTAGTAGGAAGCTTAATGTATACAAAAGTCTGTACTCGCCCATAACTTGCATTTATTGTTGGGATGTTTGGTCGATATCAAAGCAATCCGGGGAGAGAATATTGGGTTGCAGCCAAAAGAGTGATGAGATACCTACAAAACACAAAGGACTACATGATTACAAATACAAAGTCGGATCACCTTGAGATCGTTGGGTATTCCGATTCCGATTTTGCTGGATGTCAAGATAGTCGAAAGTCGACGTCCGATATGTCTTCACATTAGCCAGTGGAGCAATATCTTGGAGAAGTGCCAAGCAAACACTTGTAACTTCCTTTACAATGGAAGCCGAGTTTGTTGCTTGTTACAAAGTATCCAAATCAAGCTATATGACTGCGTAAATTCATTGAGGGACTGCGAATTGTCAATGGTATTGAAAAACCGCTCAAGTTATATTGTGACAATTGGGCAGCAGTGTTGTATTCTAACAACAACAAGAGTTCATCTAAATCTAAGCATATACTCCCTCCGTCCGCCTAGTAAGTTCACACTTACTGTTTACACGTTAATTAAGGAGGGAGTATTATATTGAAAGTGTTGTGAGTGTGAAAATAAAATAGGAGAGAGAATGAGTGGAGGGAATAGTAAATTATAATGGTTTGTGAGTATTAAAATAATGTAGGAGAGAGAATGAGTGGAGAGAATAGTGATTTAAGGTTTCCTTTTTAGGAAAGAAACAAAGTGTGAACTTTGTAAACGGACGCCCAAAATAGAAAGTGTGAACTTTGTAAGCGGACGGAGGGAGTATATATATATATATATATATATATATATATATATATATATATATATATTAAGTTTCTTGTTGTAAGAGAAAACGTACAAAATGAACAAATAGAAATACAACTTATAGGAACAAATTCCATGTTAGCAGATCCATTTACTAAAGCGTTATCTCCTTTAGCGTTCACGAGCATACCGCTCATATGGGTGTAACAACTTTTGATAATATTTAATATAGTGGGAGTTTGTGTTGTAATTTCCTTTAACTGTTTTATGTCTATTAATTATTGATCTCATTTGGTTAAGTAGAACTAGTTGGAAGAATATACATACATGCTTTAATATATTCATCAATTTTCCATGCTACATATCTACACTTAATCTATATCATTTAGTTGGATATATATATATATATATATATATATATATATATATATATATATATATATATATATATATGTGTGTGTGTGTGTGTGTGTGTGTGTGTGTGTGTGTGTGTGTGTGTGTGTGTGTGTGTGTGTGTGTGATTATTGTGGGTTTAGTTGCGAATCAATTACAATGACTGCTCCTTTAGTCCTCATACTTGTAAAACTAATGGACGGGATTGTTGAATGACAATAAAGTATACATAAGGATTTTTATTTACATTATAAATATGATTTTAGAAGGGTTTATTAAGTACAAACACATGTTTGGGCAATTCAAGTGGGAGATTGTTAGAACATGAATTGCAAAATGTGTATACTTAGTAAATATATATAAACATGTAAACGTACATGTATAAATTATAAATATAATGTTAATATAAAATGTAGAAAATTAATAAATGTGTAGAATTTATGAATTGGAAATTAACTATTTATGATGGGCAAAATAGTAATTTCTCTCAGCTTCATATATGAAAGGATGTGGTACCTAAATGAAGTGCCTATTGTTTCCTATATATAGAGTACTACCATCAGCCTAGAAACACTACATAATCTTACTTATACTCTCTTCATAAACCTGAGTGAAAGAGAAGACATTCATCATTTAGAAGATCTACATCTCCCTCCATTATTTCTTCTTCTTCTCTTCAATATCAAGGCAAATAGATTCAACAGGTATTTTACGCTTTCGCCTCCATTTTTTTTCTCATACTTCTTAAAGAAATGAGTACGCATTGAGTTTAACATAATAGAGATGTTCCAACAATAATTTCGTATAATATTTTACAGGCCACAATTAGACACTTGAATAGGTTTATAAGCACATGCTAAAATTGTGAAATGTCAGTAATTGGGGACAGTATAAGATTGTTGTACATTATAAATTTTGTAGTCCAATATGTAAATTACTCCATCCCTTTTCATAAGAAAAGTTCTTATACGTTTTAAATAAAGGTGGATTACTTGATTGTAAAATCTATAATACAATACACAAATGACTTAACTACCTCTTAGCCTTAGATAAGTGGTGGCTAGGATTAACTCTCAGCTATTTCATCCTACTATCCATATTAACTTAAAAACCCACGTTCTCTCATTTCCCCTCTTCCCCTCCATGGCTGCAGTTACGCGGTGTAAACAACCTCTCTTCCCAATTCATCGTCTTTTGATTTGAAAGACAATGTCGATTTGCTCTCTCCCGTCTTTTCTTTTCCCGGTGAATCAAACCTCATCTCCCCCAAACCTACCACTCAATTTTCAATCTAACCCCGTTTTGCAATTTGCGGTAGTTTTAGCCCAATCTTTAAGCGACTCGATTTGCTCTCTCCCATCTTTTCTTTTTCCGGTGAATCAAACCTCATCTCCCCCAAACCTACCACTCAATTTCCAATCTAACCCCATTTTGCAATTTGCGGTAGTTTTAGTCCAATCTTTAAGCGACGACAGTGCAATTTGCGGTGGTTTTAGCAGTTTTCAGAGGTTCCAGCAGTGTCAATTTAAGAGAAGGTCACTCAATCTACTCTCCACTTGAAGTGAAGGGAGTTATTCGATCATCATTTTCTCTGTTATAAGGTAGGAGAATTCCCCTACTGCTTTTTATATTTTTACTTTTACTCCATTTATGTAGTAGCTATATATAAGGTTGTAGTAATCATAAGTAGATCTTTAAGGTTTAAGTTGTTTTGTTTCTATAGAAATTTTTCTTTGGAAACTTGCTGAAATGAGGAGGTATGATATGGAGTTTCACAATTTTCTATAGGATTATATTTATTAAAATGACAATAGATGGATTTTCAGAAACTATAGTTTGAGTGAAGCTTTAGATAAGATTATTTTGAATTTGAGAACATTGAAGTTGGAAATTGATAGTCACAAATAGCTCCAGCAGTAGCCCGTCTTCGTCTTAGGCAAGTAGCAGACTACCTTTGTCACGTTCACTATTCCCTCTTCTTCTTGCATTGCTTCTTAACTCAGAAAATGGAACTGAGGGGGTATTAATTTTATTCTCCTCATCTTCTTGAATTGTATATTAACTCAAATAGATAGCAACTTTTAAGTTAGCTTCATCAAGTAAATTTCAAAAATATCTCCTCCATAAAAATAGTTATTTATTATTCTGTGCAGAAACCTTATTTTTGATATAGAAAATGATGTTTGAGGGGAGGGAGGGAGTGGTTTGAAGCCAGCCAATGCTTATGAGATGAAATCTATTAGTTTGAACTTGGAAGTGCCATATGAGGTCTCATGGTATGGGCAATCCATAGTAAAAGAGCAAGTAAGATAGGGCCTAGCACTTTATGGCATTAGTTGGAGAAATATAAATAATTGAATTACCATTGTTTGTTTAGTATGTACGTTACTTCTTCAATTTGTGTACAAATATCCTTGATATTGGGGAGTTTTTAATGTTGTTCATCTTTTAATATTTTTTCACTTGATAAGTATGCATACCGTCACCGAACAAAGACAAAGAGTGACTGAGATTTAATTTCAAAAAAGTGTTAACTCCCCACTCATGACAATTATTCGGTGGTTTCTTTTCTGGCTTCTTCCCTTTCAGCCGTTTCAGATGGTATAGGGGATCTGTATCCTTTCCTCCCCTTTCCGATGGGGTTTTGTGTGTTTGCTTTGGTACTAATTTTTGTATTATATGAGTTGGATTAGCATTTTTTTAATTATGACTAATGCTATGTTTCTCTTTGTTGCTAATAAAGGGCTTTCATTTGATTATCTTATCTCTTTGTTGATGCTCTGTTTCTCTCTATGGAATTCATTTGATTATCTCATTGTTGATTTAACTCAAACTCTCATCCTGGTAACTGACTTCTTCAATTTTAGAGAAGTTCTTCTATCCCTCTCTTCATTCCACCCGGCGACGACCTTCTCCTCAAGTTCTGACATTGCTACTTCATCTCCTGTGAGTAATGACTAATAGGGTGAGAGAAAGAGGTTGATGAATCAGTTTAGGGCAGTTACTAAGGACGTGCGGATTGATACTCTCTTTCTCTCTCAAATCTGATTAAGGTTTTTCTTTTCTTTCTCATTTGATTATGCTAATTTTTGCTATATTCCTTCCCCATTTAATTATGCTGATTTTTGCTATCCAAAGTTTTTGTTTGTTGCAAATTTCAGAATAATTCCTTTTTGATTTGGATGTCCAAGTTTCTTCTTTTGGTAGAGGCTTAGTCACTATGGGAAGAAGGTTTGGAGAAGAAGTGAACAAGGACCTCATTTATGTTCTAGCTGTTGAACGGGTATTGTAGAGGGAGGATTTTATGGAGGTGTGTTGGATCATTGATTTTATTTGAAACTCCCCCGTCCCAAAAATATATTTTCATTTTGGTTGTTTTTTGTTAACTTGATCAAACAAAAAATTACTTGCTCTTGCAAATTTACAAAGTTGTTATCAATAATATTCTTACATTGATTGAGATTTTAGAATCAAAACTATAATAAATGTATGAAAATTGTTAGTTTGATTTCATCTTTTGTTCACTTTCAGTAAAGTAAATGAGACAATCATTATGGAACTTGGGTAATAAATTAATGTTGGATATGTTTTTTGCAATAATCTTAATCCATTGCAGAAAACGTGTTTGCAAATGGTTAATTGGTAACTTTGTGCTACTGATTTCTCATTTTTTAAATTGCATCCTGTCTCCATTTAACCTAAGTAGTTGGGTGCTCTTGCAGTTAAGCATGTTGTGCCGGGGTATGCTTTTTTATTTCCCCACGCATGTGGGTGATTCATACTATCATTATTTGTTTTTTTTTATTATTGGATTTAGGTCACAAAATTCAGCTTATGGAACTTGAAATTCACTTCGTTGGCCGAAGGATTTGGGAATTTAGTTTTTTTGTTAAATTATGGCTTTACTTTTTGCCAGGGTGTTGTTTGTCATTGTCAAAAGGTCAAAGTTTTAAAATTCACTGTGTATAGTTTTTTACTTTTGTTTCTCTCTGTGTTTCATATTGATTCAAGTACGATAGATTCTTTTCAACTTCAGAAATATGACTCTTATTCTACAACAATTCTTCAGGGGTAGTGCTAGGTGAATCCTACAAATAGCAAATGATAATTATTATTTGATTTTGAAGAAGGTGAGAAACAATGTAAGTACCTCTGCTGCTGCTGCTACCGCAAGGAGAGTGTTTTTTTTAAGCAACAAGAGGAGTGTTAAGAATTTCAATACATATTGTCACCTTTTACATATACTTCAAATCTCAATCATTCTCCACAACATCCCTGTAAGTCTCTGTCTTTTTCATTTACCTCCAAATAGATGGAGAAACTGCTTTTTTTTCACTTATTATTTTCCCTACTGCTTACCCTTTTGTACTGACCCGTGCCACTGGCACGGGCTTTTAAGTACTAGTGCATCTACAATTAATATTATTTTCTAATTTCGAAACCTAATATTTGTAGGACTAGTTTAAAATTATTGACTATTGACTTTACTAAAGTAGGATTAAAATGAAGAAATTTGGGTTATTACAGTGGATTTACGTAGTCTAACTAAATACCAGTCAGGCGAGCAGTTACTCGATGAAAATCAAAGCATAGAAGATGCAAGTAACCTGAGAATATTCGGAATAATTCTAACATGATTTATACGATAATCTAGTTTCATATTATAACAAATAAGTTAGATGTTAAATTAGTCGGTTAGAACAGAGCTCTATATAAAAAACAAACAACAATCACACAACACATCAATATACGTGCGTCACCAACTTGGATACTGTAAGTACCCAAATCTGGCTCATGCCTTCCGGTTAAATTTTTCGACAATTCCCCGGACTTTCCTAAAGTTCAGGGGCAATTTGGGAACTTTCCCAAACCTTCCAAGGGGCGAAGGACTTGTTAGGAATTAAAATTCCACGTAGTCCCTCGCTGGAAAAGAGATTCTAGAAGGCCACCTTGCATGGTTCTAGAAATAGGCTGAGTCATTAATGGATAAGACCGCACGGCTTCATTAGCCAAATGTTACAGCCGCACGGCTTCATTAGGAAGCACAAAACTGCCTATAAATAGAGGCCTCCTCTAACCATTTTAAAAGAGAATTTTTGGCACTGTTACTCTGTCAAAATACAGCCACGAATTTCCAGAGAACAAAAACCTCCCAAAATCACCTCCCTCCTCTCCAAAATCCTTTCAAAGTTGCTCCTTCCTTAGGAAACTTTCAAGGGAGATAGAGGAACACCACCATTGGTAACCTCTCCTCCTCTTCTCTTTAAAATATACTTGTCATACTTGTTATATTGCTCCTTGCTATTTATATTGCTATCTACTTGCATGATATTTGATTTATTGCTATAAAGACCAAGTCTTTGCTATGTAGATCATAATACCCCCATTCCCCTATCACATAGGATTCATGGAGGATCCATCCCAAGGATGAACAATAAGACCAAAAATGGCTTGTTCTAGGGTGGATGTCTCACATGATGATATGAAAAATGTCATCTTTTCCATTAAAAATGTCATCTTTACATTAAAAATGTCATCTTTATGATCATTATGTCATTTCCCATCCCATAGACCTTGCTTCCAAGGATTGTCCACCTAAATGGTTCTTAAAGGACATAGGAAAGCCATAAAGGTCCTCCCTTTACATTCCTAGTCCTAGCTTGCATAATGTTCATTACATATGTTAGCGTAAAAATGTCATCTTTACTTTAAAGTGCATTCCCCATGTCCCTCATGGTTGGATCACTCTCCAAGAATTGCCTAGTGACCTTCTTAAGGCACAAAAAGGCATAGGATGAGTATAAAGATCCAATCTTTATATCCCTCCCCTTTGTCCCTTTGGTAATTGAAGCATCTCTTGGGGCCTAATGGTGTAAAGGTCCTATCTTTACATCATTTTCTCCACATAAAGATGCCATAGTCGGAAATCCCTTTAGAAAAGGATGAACTTGAGCCCCTACATCTCCGATCATCACTTGAGACGAGCATAAATGTCCCTATCAAGCTCAAATCGTCTCAAGATGTAGGATTGATGGGCAAAGGTCCTTCCTTTCTAAAGAGTCGCATCCTTGAACTATAAAAGAGGCGTCCCTATATCGATCACATGTGACCCAAGGTCTCATAATGATGGTCGTAAGTCCAAGATGAGCACGGGATCAAAGTCCCAAACATATCAAAATCCAAGGAATCCCGAGCGATAACCAACTCATGGTTTATACGTCCGAAAGACAACTTGGCACATTTCCCCCCTTTTATCAAAGCACATCCCACACACGAAAGCACAAAAGGCAAGCATGAAAGTCGGATCTTGAAAGACTTGCTTCAACAAGGCTCCTTGGGTGAACGTCGATCTGTTCTTCCCAAGGGGTAACTTAACCTCCGGACCCAAATCCTTTTTTTCAAAGTTTTGAGGAAATCAAAATGGCGTGGCGACTCCGTTTTTCAATTTAAACCGGATGTCTTCAAACCGATGTGAGGCGGTGACCCCTTACACGAGAAAGCGGTTCAACACACAAAAAATACGTCGCGATCTTGGGCACACCACATATTCACAGATACGTCCACGGGCAGAGGGAGAGAATATTATTATCAACTGAGAATCACCGAATACAATCTCTAATCTAGTGCACAAATTCTTGATCACAAAAATTATTGTCTGTGCAAACCCTCAATCTAGAAAACAAATGATCAAGAGAACTTTAGAACCCTAAAATTATTAATATGTCTATTACACTAGAATTACATCAGATTGTTAGGGGATAGGGGGTATTTATACTGCCTACTCCTTACCATATAGGGTTTTCAAACCCTGCTCTGCAATTAGCCGGCGCCTGACCCAAAATAACCTAGGGCACAATCGCTCTCCTGGAGGGCGCGTTCGCCCTCTTTGTCCAGAGGCTTGGGCACGATCTCTCCGCCATGGAGAGCGATCACCCTATTTATCCATAAACTCGGTGAGGTCGCTTCCTCTTGCATGAAGCGGTCACCTCCTTGCTCTGTTACAGGATTACTCCATTTGCTTGTTTAATCCCCTAATTTAGGCGTGCCCAACTTAGATGACATCAAATCTAAAAAATCTCCACATTGACATCTTACCTCCAAATCACATAACCAGAACTCCCCCTCTGCCTCATATGCTGTCTAACAGCTGTGAACATTCAGCAAGTCCAAGCAATGTTGGAACTTTCTAGTTGGAAAGGATTTCGGGAACATGTCAGCATAATTGTCTGCATTACCTACTTTCTTCACCTTGATCCGCCTCTCACTTCTCAGAAAATGATACTTCACATCTATATGTTTGGTCCTCTTATGATGAACTTAATCCTTGGCCAAAAATATTGCATTCAATCTGTCACACAATATTGTAGCATGATCCTGATGTAGCCCAAGGTCGGTTGATCAAACCATTTAGCTATATTCCCTCTTTAGCAGCTTCTGTCAATGCCATATACTCCGCTTCCTTAGTCGACAAAGTCACTGTAAATTGTAAAGTAGCCTTCCAACCGACAACTGACCCACCAAGAGTAAATACGTACCCGATTATAGATCTTCTTGTGTCAACATCCCCATAGTAGTTCGAATTACAATAACCCTCTAATGCACATTATGTACCATCACCATAGATGAGCCCAACATTCGATGTACCCCTAAATTACCCGAAGATCCTTTTCACTGCCTGCCAATGTTCTTTACCAGGATTTCCCATGAACCTACTAGCAACACTAACAACATGTGCAAGATACGGCCTAGTTCAAACCATAGCATACATCAAACTACCAATTGCGCTAGTATAAGGTACTCGAGCCATATACTCTTTCTCTTCAGACGATTTAGGTGCAAAATCAATAGACAGATGTGCATTCGCTGGACTCGAAGAATCTATAGGCTTTGTTGTAGACATGTCAAACCTCTCCAAAAATTTCTTGACGTAACCTTTCTTGGATAAGAACATTTTTAGTTGGCTTTTATTTCTGTAGATCTCCATACCCAGAATTTTCTTTGCTTCACCTAAATCCTTAATCTCGAACGTAACAGATAGTAGACCCTTCAACTTTTTAATATCAGTCTTCTTGACAGCGGCTATCAACATATCATCAATATAAAGAACCAAATAGATAGTCGAACCATCCACCAACCTATTGTGATACACACAACAGTCATACGGGCTACTCGTGTAACCAATCTCTATCATATATCTGTCAAAGCGTCTATACCACTGCCTAGGCGACTGCTTCAGTCCATACAAGGACTTTTTCAACTTACACAAGTAGTCTTCTTTCCCCGGAACCTGAAACCCATCTAGTAGTGTCATATAAATCTCCTCCTCTAACTCTTCACGTAGAAAAGCTTTTTTCACATCTAGTTGCTCAAGCTCCAAGTCCTGATGTGCCACCATAGCTATTAGCACTCTGATCGAAGTATCTCTAACCACATGTGAGAAAATCTCATTGTAGTCAACCCCCTCTCTCTGCGTGAAACCCCTAGCAACCACACGAGCTTTATATTGAATCCCTCTGATGGTGACATACATTCCTTTTTCTTGAATACCCACTTGCAAGTAATAATCTTTTTGCCTTTTGGCCTCTTGGTTAACTCTCATATATGATTCTTGTGAAGTGATTCCATTTCGTCTCCCATAGCTGTATGCCACTGGGCAGACTCTAAACATATAAATGTTTCCTTAAAATTGGTTGGCTCCAAAGGATCATGATCTACCTCCTCAGCAACCTAAAGTGCATAATACACCATGTCCTCAAAACTATAACTCACATGAGGCTTCCCGAAATTAGCCTGTTTAGACCTCTCTTGAACTAACCCATGTTCTCCGGAAACCGGTGATGAACTGTCTGGTGAAGCTGTCTCTGATGGTAGATCATGATTAACATTTGACTATGTACTACTCAACTCTGTAGTATCTTGTAGCTCCACCTGTTTATCAACACTACCAACACCTGATACAACCACAGATCTCATGATAGGATTAAGTACATGATTTTCATTAAAGACAACGTTCATGCTTATGATAACCCTACCCTCCGATGGAGACCAAATCCGGTATCCCTTGACACCATCCCCATAACCCATGAAAGCTCCTTTTTTAGCCCTCAGTTTTAACTTCCCATCATCCACATTATAATAAGCATTACAACCAAAAGTCCTTAAATTAGAATAATCAACACGTTTACCTGACGATACCTCATTGGGAACTTTGAGATCAATATATGTATGTGGTTCGCGATTTATCAAGTAACATGTTGTACTAACCGCTTATGCCTAGAACCCTTTAGACAACCCTGCATTGGAGAGCATGCACATTGCCCTAGCCAATAATGTCTGATTCATGCGCTATGGTAAACCATTCTGCTGTGGTGTACTCCTGAGGTGAGATGTCAATCCCCACTTCCTTGCAGAACTCATCGAACTCATCACTGCAGAACTCCAACCCATTATCTGTATGGTGTATCTTGATCTTCTTTCCTATCTGATTCTCCACTAATGTCTTCCACTGTCTAAAATTTGTGAGAGCCTCACTCTTGTGCTTCATAATAATAATCACCCAATTCTTCCTCGAGTAGTCATCAATCATAGACAAGAAATACATGTGACACCTCAATGATTCCTGACGTGAAGGTCCCCAACAATCCGAGTGAATGTAATCCAAACTGCCCTTTGTTCTATGAACCCCCTTTGAAAACATGCTTAGTTGCATCTTCCCAAGTACACAATGTTCATGAAATTTAAGGTCCTTGACCTTATGGCCACACATAAAACCATGATTCACCAATATATTCTTCCCTCTAATGCTCATGTGTCCCAGCTTACTATGCCACAACTTGGTCATATCCTACTTGACCACTTCAGATGATTCAACGAATACTGACCAAGAAAGCGTCATTCCTTGTAGGGAATACAAGAAGCCCCACTTAAGGCCTCTTAGATTCACTTTAGAACCTTTGTAGACATAAACTGCTCCACCTTACCTTTGAAACTATATCCTTTCACTACAAGAAAAAGAGGAATATGTGATGGCCTATTGCGATGGCAGTAAAGGCCGTCGCAGTAGACATGTTTAGGCGATAGCTAAGGCACTCGCAAAGAAAATGGTCGCATTTTGGAGCGACAGTCCAAAAAACCTTGGAAATTTTCGGGGTCCAATTTTGGCGGGAGAGACATTTCAATATAAGACTGCATTAATAAATATGCGATGGACTTAGCCGTCTCATAAGCTATACAATAATAAATCAATTTTCAAAATAAATAAATAAATAAGATTTAATAATATAAAAAAGCCATCGCAAAACTAATAACAAAAGACGAAACCTAAGATAAAAACAAATATTCTCTCTTCTCTCTCTCATTACGGTTTTTGCAATTCTCTCTAAAAATCAAATCACACCGCTCGGCTATTAGGGCTCCTTCGTCTTCTCCGGCATCCTCCGTCGCCGCTCGGTTAGGGATCCTTCGTCTTCTCCGGCGTCATCCTCCTTCATCTTCTCTCTCCTCTCTCATTAGGGTTTTGCAACTCCTTCTCTCTAAAAATCACGCCGCTCGGTTACGCTCGGTCAGGGCTCCTTCGTCTTCCTCCTGCATCCTCCGGCAAACAACATGTTCTCTCTTTCTCTCTCTCTATCTACCTTTCACAAGCTTTCATGATCTCTCTTGGTTACAATGCTTCCGAGTCAATTAGGAACCCAGAAATTGCAAAATTTGGGCTCCTTCTTTAGGGAAATCGATTGTAAATAGGAAAATTGAGTGTAAAATCGTCAATTGCAATTTCACATACTTACCTGATTGCAGGCACAAAATCCTTCAGTGGGGGCAGCAGTATTGCAAGAAATACTCTGAGGAGTTCTTGAAAAAAACATGTTCTAGGTAATCTCTATGCTCGTTAATTGCTATTGACTCTTTTGAGTAATCTTGCTGCCATATTTTTTGTGGGATGGTGTTCTAATAATATTATGTTTTATTTTTGGTTATATGAATAAGGAGATAGAGATTCATAACTTGTTCTCGACCATGTAATAAAGCAAATATATCACCTATCCCTCCATTCCTGTCAAAGGAGACTTTTTATTATAGGACATTCCAAACAAATGGTCATATTTGTAAAGAAATTTAACGAGTTTCCAGAATGCCCTTCTTAGATCAAACTAACAAATTATGAGAGCAATTTATAGATCCTTATGATAAAGGTGTGTGTATAATTTTAGTTTAGTCAATAAAACATGGCTTTCAAATGTGGACTTTTTGGATGGAATGTAGGGAATATCTGAAATGAGCATTTTATCCCTGATTTTGAAACTGATGGTAGGGTTATTTTGGTGTTTCAACATTGCTTGACGCATCTTCAAGTGACGTTCTAGAAGCAGAAGAAGAACAGAAGGAGGTAAATCTTCAATTTAGTACTTTGGGTTTTGCTAAATCATGTACTCCCTCTGTCCCACGGAAAAAGTTTCAAATTTGGTCGATAGAGCAAATTTGAAACTTTTTTCGACATTCATTTAGGAACGGGGAGGGAGAATAAAAATTGCCCTTCTATGATGATTTCCTCTCCTCACAGTGCAATACTATCTGTCAGATGAGCATCAGTTAAGCAGTTCCATTATAACAGTATAACATGCCTCTATTATGAACCAGGCAGAGCTAGCTGTGTCTGATTTTTCAGGAAATGGTGCTGGGATCTTAGCCGCTGCTAGCACAGTTGTTAGCACTTTCGTTCTAGTTTTTGTCGCAAAATGGGGTGATAAATCATTTTTCTCCACAATTGGTGAGTGACAAAACTGAAATACCGACTTTTTTCTTTATTGTGTTCTATAGCTAGTGTATAGTTTTGTTCACTGCTGCTAGGCATACTTCCACAGGACAGTAAATGACCGAAGGAGAACTACCAAGGTTGGAGCTCCCTTTCACTTTATCGAGCTCATACTGAACATGAGATATACTCAAGCCAGGGAACCCTTGTTTAAGCTTGGCTGGGATACTTCATAATGAGCTATATAGCACTCCCTCCTTCTCAAAATGAATGACTGTTTTGAATTTAAGGGTCATTTTTAAAAGGTTGATTTTTAATAGAAAAAAATTCATAAACATTGTTGCTAATTACTTTCAAACTTTTAGTTTTGCAATATTATTAGAACATCATCCCCAAAAAAAACATAATATTATTAGAACATCATCCCACAAGGTATGATGATACCCTTGATGTAAGACAGACAGAGAGTTGGAGTGTTTTGTGTTTGAACTTTGAATCTAACCTAAATGTGCGTTGTGCGAGTTTCTTATCCATCTCGTTAGGTGATCTGTAATTGCAAGTTGAAGTGTGTGCTATTTTGTAAATTGTTATATGTGTAATTGAAGCTTAAGTGTATATCATTGTCAAATTTGTTACAATTTGCTTGGAAGACTAAGAGAGAGCATGAGTTTGTTGGTGTGTGTCGTGTTTGGCCGTGTATGTGTTGTGTTAGTTTGTCATTTAAATTTTTTACGATATACATGTAATGGAACTTAAGTTTATGTGCTGTGTGGTTGTTATAAATAGGGTTGCAGCAAATGGTTGCTATGCAAGTCATGTAGATGGGGCGGTGTGCTGTTGACTGAGAAGTTGGTCAGGATTGTCCAGTGTAGTATATGTATACTGAGGGGGTAACGGTTTGATTGTTTCTCCCTCAGAGGTGCATCGCCCCATTGGATTTGGCGATGCTGCCTCAACTTAGCTGTCAAGGGCGCATGTGTCTTGGCTATGTTCCTGGTGTGGGTGTAACGATGTTGAATTCCAATTTCGCGGAGAAAATTCGATTTTTCGTTTCTTTGAAAACCAAATAAAACCGGAAAAACGGAGTCGCCACGCCATTTTTGTTTTAAGGGCCAAAACTTTGAAAAATGCCCGAAATGAGAGATTTGGGTTCGGAGGTCACGTTACACGCCGGGAAGAACGTTAGTGTTCACCCGGAATGCCTCGTAAAACGAGTCTTCCAAGCATTAAAAACCATTTGTGTGTGTATGTGTGTTACTTTGGCCAAAATAAATTGAAACTGAGAAAAGTAAAAATTGGGAACTATTTATTAGACTTTGAACAAATCCCATGATTTTTGATGTGATTTTTGGGTTGAGTTTTGGGACTCAAAGGATTTTTTGAAGTTGAAAAACATTTCTGCCAGAATGAAAAAGACAGTAGACACTTGACTTTGAAATGGATTTAAGGGCTTTAAAACTTCATAATATGAGGAAACTCAGAGAATGAAAGTTGTTCCAGACACCTTAAATAAGATTTATGTGAAATAATTTTCCATTTTGGAGGTGATTTGAGGGACCAAAACCTTCTGGAAATCTCAGATGTGGAATCTGGATTTCCAGAGACTGATGAACTGACCTTTAAAAGGAAATTTGAAAAGGGGATTTTTACTCACGAAAAAAATAAAGTAAAAATATTTCTGGAAATATCTGGATGTTGGATACAAAAAGTGTTTTGTAGTCAACACCAAATTCCAAGTTTATCTGTGTCCAAAAAATTAGACCATGGGCAGAGGTCTTAGAAAATTGCTACTGGACAGCAACTTTCTTAAGAAGAAAAACATGATTTTAAGGGGGGTTTTTGCATCCATGCTTGTCCCCATTTCCCTAGGTTTTGATTAGTGATCACTTGACATTTTAGTGGTGAATCAACTATATCAAACCATCCTTGGGGTACATTAGGACTTAAGCACTTCATTTGCTTGGGAAGGGGAATTTTATCATTTGAAAATGAAGATTTGATGTATGAAAATGGTTTTTAGGGTTTTGAAAATGCATTTGCAAGTAAGTAAAAAAAACACTTTGAAGAGAATGTTGATCCTTATAGAAGATCAACCATGGAGATGAACTTCCATGGTGATCTTCTTGGATCTAGGGCAAGAAGATGAACAAACTACATTTTGGAGTTTGAAAATGCATGCATGGATGAGAGAGATTTAGGGTAAGGAGAGGGAGGTTATACCTATCTTCCTTGTGTTTGTGTATGAAGCTTGAATGTGTGAGTGTTTGAATTTGAGAGTGAGTGGGATTTGGGAAAATAATTAAGAGAAAAAGGTGACAATTCTAGAGAATTCTCACTGTTTTCTCCCTATTTTCGCCAAGGTGCAGTTGTGAATTGTGTTCTTGCTTTTTATTTCTGTGACTGAAGGGCTCAATTTATAGCCCTCTGAAAATGGCAAAGTCATCCGCGCGGACGAGAAGCTTAGCGTGCACTGTTCATTAATTACAGCTGCAGGCTTTGGACACACAGAATATTTTTTTTAAAATTCAAATTAGGCAGCCAGTTTTTGTTCCAGCAGCTTCTATTTTTGGTTTTTGACCATTTCTTTTGCTTTTTTGATTCTTTTCCTTGGTTTATCTTGAAATGGCAATCCCTAATCTACCCTTGCTTGGTTAGAAATGTTAGGAATTGTTAGAAATGTTAGCAATGTTAAAACTTTCGTTAATTTTCTAACGAAAATACTAACAACTCAAATTGGAGCACTTACAGTAGCCCCTCGGCGACGGCGCTTTCGAAGGAAGCGGGGTCGTCGATAAGAGTAAGGCTCCATATTTGACAGGATGATCAAGTGATCGAGTGGCTGGACCTAGCGATAGGCTACCTACGTATCCCGAATGGGAATCAAGCCGGCCGTAGTTCGGGTCTTTGACCCTGGAGATGATGGCGTTTTAGGTGCCTCGAACCTTGATGAGCGAGTTCTGCAGTCGATTGCTGAGAGAAACTCTGCTGGGGATAAGAATGACCATTTTGGTCTGGTGGCTGAGATTGTATATCCGCTCTGCTGGGGATAGGAATGACCATTTTGGTCTGGTGGCTGAAATTGTATATCCGCTCTGCTGGGGATAGGAATGACCATTTTGGTCTGGTGGCTGAACCTAATGATAGGCTACCTACGTATCCTTAGGAGGAATCAAGCCAGTCGTAGTTCGGGTCTTTGACCCTGGAATGACTATTTTGAGGTGTCAACCTGGTAATGATGGCGTTTTAGGTGCCTCTGACCTTTGAAGATGATGGCTTTTTAGGTGCCTCGGACCTTTGGAGATGATGGCTTTTTAGGTGCCTCGGACCTTGATGATGGCGTTTTAGGTGCCTCGAACCTTGATGATGGCGTTTTAGGTGCCTCGAACCTTGATGATGGCGTTTTAGGTGCCTCGGACCTTGACGATGATGGCTTTTTAGGTGCCTCGGACCTTGATGATGATGGCTTTTTAGGTGCCTCGGACCTTGAAGATGGCGTTTTAGGTGCCTCATACCTAGATGATGATGGCTTTTTAGGTGCCTCGGACCTTGATTTGAAATGTTTTCCCTTAATGGTTTGGGATGAATGGTCCTTCGGTGGACTTCGTCTGCTGCCGAAGGAGAGGGTGACCGTTTTGGTCGGGTGGCTGGACCTATGGTAGGTGAACATACCAAAAGTGTCGAGTTGGGCCAAATAAGCAAAGCCCAATCCTCAAGGCAACCATTGCCCCAACGTATAAAGGGGGCCAGGTCCAATTAATGCAAGGTCCAAAGCCCATACCAAATATCAGTCGACTAAGCCCAACGTCCGACCTATTAGGTCCCGACTTGACTTAGTCCGACCTTACAATCCAGACTCTAATACGGGTACGATCCATGCTCTACCCGTCAGTCAGGTCGACCCTTCTTCAAGTGGCGACCTCGACCTAATCACTCAAGCGTCGAGCTAGCTAAGGTAGACGTACATGGTCAAATCTTTCCATAACCGCATCCCTATAAATCGTGGGCAGGTTTGTGCACGTTCTCATGACAAGTAACTGCCGCTAGAATCTCGGAGCACATATCGCTCCACCAAAAATACAACAACCATCACCTATAAATACATCATCACTACCAACGGTGCAAAGGTAACTGCCATTTTGTTATCTGAATTCATTATTCAATACATTTTGAGCTATATACAACCGTTATCTTACTCTCACGCCCGAGCGTCTTCGCCGGAGACACATCCGGCTAGTCGTGGGTTCTGATTTCAGGTCAAGGAGCCAGGTGACTAGTCCTGCCACGTGGAGGATTACTGATAAGCACAATTCCTGCAGCATCAGTTTGGTTCCATTGCCGGGAACTGTGCTTTAGCTTGACCTCGAAATTTTTCTCAACCTACAATAATGGTGACTTCAGATGGACATGTATCTAAAGCCTCGCTTGGGCACGAGGCTGTGAACAACAATACCAATGCAAACGCTGGAAATCTCAACATCAATACTGATAACACCAATCTGCCTCCTCCCCCACCAAATCGCCCTCACGGTAGAGCAACGCGCTCTACCAGTGTTGTTGATGGCAGAGGGTTGCCGGACACAAGAAGAGGAAAACGCCATATGGAGGGACAAGGAGTTCCACCTCCTCCAAAACGTCCAGCTGGACAGGTTAACATTGGAAACAGGGTAGGTCCCTCAACCAATCCCATGAGCAAGAAGGAAATGATGTTGGAGCGAGCCCAGATTATGGCTGATTTGATAGCTATGGAGGAAGCAGAGCAGGCTGACATACGTTCAGAAAGAGTGGCTCCCTCTCAAGTCTCCAATAGGCAGCAGGCCAGGAGTGCTAGGCCCAATGAGGGGGTGGGACAGAACGGAGAAGACAGGATAGTTCAACGACCTCCAACTCTCATTCATGTGCCGAGTAATGACTTAAGGGCTAGCCTCACCAGGAATAGGGAGCAGGAGGCTCAATCGGATTTGAGGACGCATTTAGAGGCCAATAGAAGCCGACGTGGTTTCCCTGCCCGGACACAAAGATCAGGATCACATAGGGACAGGAATGGCCGCAGGTCGCCTATAAGAGACGAGAGGCGCAGGTCGCCACTCGGGGGTAATAGGCGTAGGTCGCCTACCAGAGATGATAGGCGCAGGTCGCCACAAAGGAATGACAGGCAAAGATCTCCAGTTCGATCGAAAAGGGCTCATTCTCATAGAGACAGGAGGAGTAGACAGGTAACTCCTCCCAAAAGCGAAGGTCAAAGGTCGAATGACGTTCCCCCTGCAGGAGACGAAAGACCCGACGCTAGGGAATGGTTGTTGATGAAAAGGAAGTTCGAACAATGGGAGGAAGAGAAGAAAAAGGATACTGGAAAGATTGAACGAGTTGATTTTTCTCTTCGACCTCTATCCAAGGAGATGAGAGACAGTCGACCTCCTCCTAGTTTCAGATTGCCCCTATTGGAAAAGTACTCAGGGGCAACCAATGCCAAGAGTCACATAGCGCACCTGGAAGCCACGATGTGCTTTGTCGCCAATGAAGACGACAATATGTGCAAAGCCCTCATAAGAACACTTACAGGGGCAGCCTTGACATGGTTCAATGGTTTGGCGGCTGGTAGCATCACCACCTGGACGTGTTTAAGAACGAAATTCTTAGATCGCTTTTCGACTGCTGGATCTCGAAAAGTGACTATCACCGATCTGAGCAACTTGGTTCAAGCAAAAAATGAAAGCTCCATGAGCTACTTCACCAGGTTTAAAGAAATGGTTGACAAGATTGAAGAGGATCTCACTGACAGAGAGGTGATCAATTGCTTCCGAAGTGGTATTTCCTCGGAAGACATGGATTATGAACTCACAGTTCGCACAGTTACAACTCGACAGGAGTTGTTCGAAAAGGTGTACAATGTCGCCCTAGCCGAGGAGAGAAAAGAAAAGAAGAATGGGAAAATCCCCAAGGTGGAGGTCGCTGATGACAAGAAGGACTTAAAAAGGGAGGAAACAATAAAAATGGCAAGAACAGGACAAGGGCGACAGAGAAGGTGCCCGAGACTTTCACTCCCCTAACGGTGAGTCGAACCAAATCCCGAATGCAAATGAAGTTGGCTCCACCGCCCCAATGAACCCGTGCAAAAAGTTCGGAAGGGACAACAAAGAAATACTGTGATTACCACAAGGACACGGGTCATCTCACGGAGGATTGCTTAGGCTTGAAGCGCATAATCCAAAGAATGGTCGAACAGGGAAGACTCGACGCATACGTGAAGAGGCCTCAAACTGGTGGAGGCGAGCAGCCTGCAGGTGGACAACAAGGACCGAGGCAACCTAGATTGAACTTGGGGGTCATTACAGAGCAAGCCAGTAACACCGCCATCAAGCACAAAATTTTTCAACTCAATAAGGCCCCACATGTGCCTCCAAGGAGAGATGTCAGAGATGATGTGATCAGCTTCTACCCCCATGAGTTGGCAACCAATATGGCTGCTAGGGAGAAAGTTCTCGTCATCCCAGGTCTCATAGACGGATGTACGACGAGCAGACTCTTAGTCGACACGGGGGCCTGCAAGGAAATTTTATTCTACAAAACTTTCCAGGAGATGGGACTTAATGATGAGCAGCTTGAAAGGTATGATGGCAGGTTGGAGGGCTTCACCAACCATCGAGTTGACGCCAAAGGACAGATTGAGCTCGACGTCGACCTTGGCCAGCACCCCCACAGGGTAGTTTCGAAGGTACAATTTATTGTAATAGATGTGAACAGTGATTACGCTGCTATACTTGGTATTCCAGGTCAGGTCGTGCTTGGAATGGTAGCATCAATTCCTCACCAGCGAGTCAAGTTCCCCACACCTGCTGGAGTAGGATGTGTATAAGGCACAGCTCGAGCCTACCTGGATCATGTCCTTCGGGAAAGAAAGAAGAGAGAGCTAGAGATTGAGACGGCAGATGGTTATTTAAAGCTGTCCCAGTCAGTCACCAAAACTACTCGATCCGTCAACAATCACCAATGTGGAGGAGTAGACCTATCGCTCAAATGACGAGGTCATGATTGAGTCGACACGTCACTCTGAAACCACAGAGGCCGATCCAGATGTAGTTATGGTCGACCAAGTCCTCATAGGCAACCTATGCCTCCAGATCGACAATAACTCGGGGGCCACCACCACCACCAGCGAGGTTGCAGATAAGCCGGATGATATGATAGCGAAGAAGCTCCACACCCGGGGGCCGAGGAGAGACAAAGGGTCGAGAAATCATCATTGAAACCCCGCAGCCTCGTAGATGGTCCATAGTTAGAGGTCGTGGATGAGCTAGAGTCAGTAATCACTAACCCTTCCTACCCCGACCAAAAAATTCAAATTGGAAAGCAGCTATCTGTCGAGGAGCGAGCAGAAATCATTGAGCTACTCAAGGAGAGTAATGACGTCTTCGCATGGAGAGTAGAAGACATGAGGGGAATCAAGGAAGAGGTCGCCGTTCACCGACTTGAAGTCAACCCGACCATAAAGCCTAGACCCCAAAAATTGAGAAGTTTTGCTCGTGATAAGGAGGAAGCCATAAACCGAGGTACAAAAACTTTTAAGTGCAGGGATAATCAAGGAGGCCACTCACACAACGTGGTTGGCCAATGTGGTCATGGTGAAGAAATCAAATGGCAAATGGCGGATGTGTGTCAACTTTACCACTCTAAATCTTGCCTGCCCGAAGGACAGCTATCCTCTTCCTAGAATCGACAAACTAGTTGATTCTATTGCCGGTCACTCCACCCTCAGCTTCCTCGATGCTTACTCAGGATACCACCAGATTAAGATGCACGAGGATGACATTGTGAAAACAGCTTTCCAAGCAGCTGGAGGCATCTACTGCTATAACATGATGCCCTTTGGATTGAAGAATGCAGGGGCGACTTATCAAAGAATGGTGAACAAAGTCTTTGCCTCTCAAATTGGCCGAAACATGGAGGCCTACGTCGACGATATGGTCATCAAAACAAAGACTGGACGTCACGTGGTCGACCTAAAGGAAACGTTCGCCAATTTGAGAGCAAACGACATGAAGCTCAACCCTAGCAAGTGTGTCTTTGGTGTAGCTGCTGGAAAGTTCCTTGGATTTATGGTATCTCAGCGAGGTATAGAAGCTAACCCGGAGAAGATCAAGGCTCTAGTCGACATGAAAGAGCCGACCAGTATAAAGGAGATGCAGCGACTTAACGGCAGGGTGGCAGCTCTTGGCCGCTTCATATCTAAGTCAGCAGAGAGGTCTCTCCCCTTCTTCAAAGCGTTGAGGGGGACGAAAATTTTTGAATGGACGACCGAATGTCATTCGTCGTTCCAACAGCTGAAGGATTACCTCGCTACTCCACCTCTCCTGAGTAGCCCGACCACTGGCAAAATGTTGTTTGTGTATCTATCCGTGGGAGACAAGTCAGTGGCAGCAGTCTTGATTAGAGAAGAGGAAGGGCTTCAAAAGCCAGTGTACTACATCAGCAAAGCCTTATCGGATGTGGAGAGCAGATACTACAATGCTGAAAAGGTCGCATATGCTCTAGTCGTAGCTTCAAGGAAGCTGCGAGCTTATTTTCTGGCCCACCCTATCGTGGTACTAACCAATGTGCCCTTGAGAAAGATATTACACAAGCCGGAGAGTTTAGGTCGACTGCTCAATTGGTCAATTGCCCTTACTGAATTTGACATTGAGTATAGACCTCGAAAGGCGCTGAAGGCTCAAGCTCTAGCAGATTTCTTGGTCGAGCTTACGTTCACCAAGGAAGACAGTGAACAGCGAGCTCCAAGAGAGGAAACCAAGGGGAAAGAGCCAGAGTCCCAAGTCGCTACTAATCTACCCGATGATTGTTGGAAGGTCTACTCAGATGGGTCAGCGACCAAGAGTGTCAGTGGAGCAGGGATAGTGCTAATTGAACCAGAATCTGGAAAGTGTATAAGGAGTCACTAAGGTTCAAGTTCGATGCTTCCAACAATCAAGCTGAATACGAAGCCTTGATAGCAGCCATAGAATACGCCAAGTGTTTTGGAGCAACTAAAATCATGGCTTATTGTGATTCCCAACTGATAGTCAACCAGGTCAGAGGCGAGTACAAGGTGCTTAGTTCCACTCTGATCAAATATCAAGCGACTGGTGAAGGAGCTAATAAAGGATTTGGAATTCTGGGAGATTCAGAGGATTGGAAGGGAAGACAACGAGCTAGCCGACCTCCTCTCGAAATTAGCCACTTCAGATGAGCCACATGAAGAGCCCATCTCTTTCCTCGAAAATCCGGCTTACGAGAGAATAAAAATTCAGTGTGTAGAGGACACTTCAAGAAATTGGGCTTATGAGAAGTGTTGGATCGAAGAAATGAAGGCGTACATAAAAAGTGGCGAGCTGCCTGATGACGAGAAGAAAGCTCGAGCAATCAAAAAGAAAGCTCCGAGATACGTCATTCAAGGAGGCAATCTGTTCAGAAGATCCTACACTCGACCATTGCTAAAGTGTATCCACCCTCAAGAGGTCGCCCTATTGATACATGAAGTACACAGTGGGATTTGTGGCGGACACCCGGGGGCCAGGACTCTTGCTGACAAGTTAATCACTTTGGGGTACTACTGGCCGCACATGAGAGCTGATACTCATAACTTTGTTCAACAATGTGATCAATGCCAAAGGTTTTCCAACTTACCTCATATGCCTACCACCGAGCAGACTCTAGTGATTGCAACTTGGCCATTTGACATGTGGGGTGTCGACTTGATTGGACCCTTCCCTCCCGCCCGGGGAAATTGCAAGTATGTGATCGTTGCCATAGATTACTTCACTAAATGGGTTGAGGCCAAACCATTAGCTCGCATCACGGAGGAGAATGCTATCAACTTCATTCACGATTTCATTTGGTGTCGGTTTGGTTTTCCTCGAGCCATAGTATCGTACAACGGACTGCAGCTTCTCCGAGCCTTCGAAGAAGAGATGAATCGGGTAGGGATCGAAGCATTGGCAATCTTCGTCGCCTATCCTCAAGGAAATGGGCAAGTCGAAGCGGCGAACAAACTGGTTCCGTCTGCACTCAAGACAGGTCTCGTAGGTCGACGCAACAACTGGTTGGACGAACTCTCCCTTGCTCTTTGGGCAGTTCGCACAACCACTCGGGGGCCTACGGGGGAAACCCCATTCGCTCTCACATATGGATCAGAGGCCATGACACCTGCTGAGCTCAGATTTCCTATTGCTAGAGTAACATTCTTCGACCAGGAGCAGAACAACATCAATAGATTGATCGACCTTGATTTAGTCGACGAGAAGCAAGATACTGCTTATCTGCGAATGGTCAACTACAAGCAAAGAACCAAGAGTTACCATGACAAGAAAGTGAAAGCAAGGTCGTTCCAAGTGGGTGACTACGTACTAAGGAAGATCGAGGCAACAGGAAGGAGAACCCAACAGAATAAGCTATCTCCTAACTGGGAAGGTCCCTATGTGGTTACTCGAGTCGTCAAGGAAGGAACTTACATAATAGCCCATCTAGATGGTGAAGAGTTGAAGCATCCATGGCACGCTTCTCACCTCATCAAGTACTACTTCTGAAAGTTCAGGTCTACTATTCAGATCAGGGTTGAGGCAATCCCCAAGATTGAAATTTATCATAGTTCTAGCTTTCCATTGATGTAAACGTTTCCCTACTTCAATAAAAGGCACAGTTTATTCGACAAAACATTTTGTTGCAATTAACCCCAACAAGCTCGACTCTTAGTCAGCTTCGTTCTAACGAGCTCGATTCTTAATCAGCTCTGTTCCATTAACAAAGCTCGACTCTTAGTCGGCTTAGTTTTAGCAAGCTCGATTCTCAATCAGCTTTGTTTATTTAACAAGTCCGACTCTTAGTCGACTTCGTTCTAACAAACTCGACTCTTAGTCAGTCTGTTCTAACGAGCTCGATTCTTAATCAGCTCCATTCCATTAACAAAGCTCGACTCTTAGTCGGCTTAATTTTAGCAAGCTCGATTCTCAATCAACTTTGTTTATTTAACAAGTCCGACTCTTAGTCGACTTCGTTCTAACAAACTCGACTCTTAGTCAGTCTGTTCTAACTAGCTAGATTCTCAATCAGCTTTACCCCTAAAAACAAGTCCGACCCAAGATCGACTTCGTTCTAATTAGCTCGATCCTGGGTCAGCTTAAGTTGACTTATTCATCCTATAAAATCTAGCTCGACACCTACATGTAAATATCAAAAGCATACAATAAATGGAGGTCAGCTACAATTAAATATAAATAAGTCCCCCAAAGGCGGGCCAAGACTTATACAAAACAAAAAGTTATGATGTTTCATGCCTCCCAAAAACAGGGCCAAGGCATTTAAATATCTAATAAATCAAAAAGCAAAAAGTGTTTTGGGGCTTGTTCCATTACATGAAGTTCATTTCAATTCAAACAGCGTGGTCCAGGGCATTGGAGTCGTCATTGGTAGCTCTTTCCTCATTAATAGGTCCATATTGCTGAGGGCTCAAGGGTTTACCCGACTCGGAGAAAACCTGGTGATCGAACTCACCCTCTACCTCCATCTCCTCTCTATCCTCTGAATCCTCGAGCTCCTGCAAGGCCATATCAAAGGTCCTAGGAGCCAGCGCTGGAGCCACCCAAGGCTCACAATGTTCTTCTTGGTCTTCTTGAGCGATGTGGGCTAAATCATCGTCATTATAAGGCACCAATGAGTGACCTCCTCTAGCTACCATGTCGTACTGGGGGGCATAGGCCCATCGAGCTAGCTGCTCCAAAGAAACATCAGAATCAGGGTCGACTAAAGCCCGACGGGCCATATGACGCTTACCCAGCTCTAAGAAGCCCCTAGCTTTGGCAATAATGGCATCGAAGTACTCATCTCCGTCCTTAAACTTTTCAACGGCATCCTTAGCAGCAGCAGTAACAGCGGCCTGAAGGTCTTCTTGCCATTTCCCCCGTTCAA
Organism: Adenophora triphylla var. japonica; assembly: GCA_022495995.1. Classification (NCBI taxonomy): domain Eukaryota; kingdom Viridiplantae; phylum Streptophyta; class Magnoliopsida; order Asterales; family Campanulaceae; genus Adenophora; species Adenophora triphylla. Next base: position 39,502 of record JAFEMH010004346.1, read on the forward strand.
GTCGACGCTCTTCCTGCAGCTCGACTAAGAAGGTGTCCTTCTCCTTCAGAAGCTTCGAAACTGTTGCCAGCTCCGTCCGAGTTTTCTCCAGCTCCTTCTTCTCAGCATCCTTCTCTACCTCCACCTCCTTTAGCTTGGACTCTGCAGTTTCAAGATCGACCAAGGCTTTCTTCTTCACCATCTCCATGGCATCAAACGAGTTATCCAAGTCGTTATACTTTTCTCTTAGCTCTGACAGTTCTTGTGACTTCTTGGACAAGTCCTTAAGAGCTTGCCTCTCTGTAACGACCCTAACCCTAGGCACTAATTTAACACCATATTGTGTGCTTTTAATATTATGGTTAATATTATGTGATCATTTTATATTTTTGATTTTTATATTAGGATAAAATGATAAGAAAATAAATAATGTTCTAGAGGAAAAATAATAATTAGAAATAAATAAAGTAATAGAATGTAGTAGTAATAAATGGACAAATAAAATGTTGTGGATTGGGAGCATTAATTTAAAATAATGAAAGAGTTGGTAGGGAATAATTGGAGTGGGGGGACAATTTCCCCAAAACCCTCCTCTCTCTCCCTCTTGGCCGGCCCCCCCCCCTTTTCCCCTTACCATTTTATTTACTCCCTCTCCCTCCATCATCTTCCTTCTTCATCTTCTTCCTCCTCCCTTTCTCTCTCAAACTTTCCATGGAACTCCATTAAAGCTCATTCTTCCAAGCTTTGAAGCCAAGGGCAATCCTCCACCGTTTTTAGATCCAAGGGTACTTTTGGAATCGGGAGACCAAGAGGAGTTCATCAAGCTAAAGAAATCCTTGATCCATCTCCGATTTTTAATGTGAGTTATTATGACCCTTCCCTTCTATGAATGCTCATGAAATTGCTAATGTTGTTCTTGTGATGATAATGGTTATCTATTACTTTAGACCACTTTTTGGGACTTGAGAATGTGATAAATGGCATAGAATGATGTTATGGTTATTAGGGGTTGATTTGATTATAAGAAATGGGTGAAATTAGTTTAGAAGATTTAATTTGAAATGTGTTATTAAAATGGGTCAAGAAAGTAAGTAAATGGGTTAATTAAATTAAGAAATTTATACTTGGAAAGTGATAGTGAAATGGGTAGTGCTTCAAATGGTAATAATATAAGATTTAATCATTTTTGGGTTTCATGACTTAGTATGTGAATTGTTATGACTTTACTTCTTAATGAATGATCATAAATTATAAATATTGTCCTTGTTATATTAATGGGTGTTACATGCTTTAGAGCCTTACATGAGTTGGAAAATGAGTAAATGAATTTGGTTGAGGATAATGTTCTTGGAAGATGGTTTGGAGAGTATAAAATGGGTAAAATGTAGAATGATAAATAAATTAGAACTTCTCTACTTCGGGTTGCACGATTTAGGAGGAACTTAGTAAAGCTAGGAAATCTTCTTGTTGATCTTTAATTTAGAGTAGAAGTAAAACTTGGGAAGTGAAAGAAATTAGTAAGAGATTTCAATTTGGGAAGCTTGGGAATGTAAGGATCCGGCACTTGGGCGGTCGCCCAAGGGGGCGTGAGCGGCCGCCCATGTGTCCAGAAGTTGGTGTGCCTTGTAAAGCCTCTTGGGCGGTCGCCCAAGAGGTATGGGCGGTCGCCCAAGACCCCGTGAAGTTTAGCTGTAAATCTGAACCGGGAATGGTTAGCAACATTGTTTGGTCACTTATAGATTGTGACTCCCACTTAGTAAATTGAGCTTGAACCTTCATAGAGGCCTTGTTTTATTGTATAATGACCTTGTAGGATGGATTGATGATATTTCCTTGCCTTACATTGAGTTCATATACATTGATTATATTATGCATTGTGTGTTGATCAAATCTTGCACTACGATTATTGGTTGAACATGAGTATATTTTACCATGTTGATATATTGTTATCCCTTTTTGTGGAATTTATTCAAGTATCTATTATGTGCTTGATAATGTTGAATACTTGATATAGTATTGCTATCTTCATGATATCTTTGTTGTAGTATGTATCCCTACTTTGGATCATACAATGTTTGGTTAAGCAAGTATGTTATTCTTGTGCTTAGTTATGTAAATCCAGTTTGGTATTGATTTAATTGTTTGTTGGGCAATGTTATGGATTTATAATGGCACCGAGCCGAGTTCATTATAATTCATACATTGCCGAGTTTGTCCCCCTTGTGTGGGATTTGTGGGCTAGCATCTCCTTTTGAGGTAGATGGTCTAGTTTTCACCGGGATACGACCGTGTGTCCGAGTCCCCAGTACCGTTATTGTTCATGGTTCGGAACCGCTTCATCGATTTGCCTTTGCTCGGATGTGTATATCCTTTTGGAGATGAAACCTTGGCTCGGTATCCTTCTAAGTGTTACTTTATCGTACTTACGTGATGTGATATATTCATGCGAGAGTGGTCGTTGTCTCCAACCGGTATGGGACGGTTGGCGGCAGGGAGCCTCTCGGGTTATATGAATATGTCTTTTGATGTGTTGCCATGCTACGTGTTGCATCTTGTATGGCATCTTGCTGCATCCATAATAGCTTGCTGAGATTTATTCTCATCCCTCTCCCCTTTCTTGTTTTAGATTCCGAGACAGTGGACCCGATCAAGTAAGGGCGGTGAGGAGTTTGGAAGTTATATTGTGGGACTTGTCGGGGTATGATTAGGTTGGTATAGAAAGTGTACTTTGGTATAATTCATTTATGAAATTGTAATTATAAATCTTTATTTTATGTTATAACCAAGGCCGTTTCGTAACTAAAAAAAACGTTTCTTATATTCTAAGTTGGATAGCTATTTCTCCTTTGTGAAAAAGTATAGATTTATTATGAAAGGGGTATAATGATTGTATTTATTTTTGAAAGTTAAATAAAGGTTTTAAAAGTTTAGGAAATTTGGGTTAGTTTGAGGGCGCTCCAGCTCGGGAGACGTGTAGGTTCCGGGTCGGGGTCCTCACAGTTGGTATCAGAGCTCGGTTAGAATTCTCGGGGTAGAGTCTAGCTGAGTGAGAGTGTGTGGTAACTTACGTCGAGAGTATTATGCAGGAATTTGTTCAAAGACAGAAAATGATATTGACCAACCGAGGAATCAAGGAAGGGTGAGTTATAGAAAGATAGATTTCCCCACCATCATTTGAGGTATTTTACCTGTCTCAAGAATTAGGGTTCATACTTTTATAAATCCTCGTGCATTCGTTCTCATGTGGCATTACATTTCATCTTTATGTGCATAATTGGCCTAAGAGTTGCCTTATGTGTTGGAGGTTCTGCTCCGATGGGGTCGTACCTCGAATCATCCTTAATTATCTTGGTAATTGTGATTAAGTGGGCATGTATTGCCGGTGGATTTGGTCGAGTTACCTATCCGTGAATCATCGATATATTAACATGAATTATTTGAGTAGTTATTGTGTTTGAGGAGGACTATCGCAAGAAGCGAGTCTCCTTATCTACGTTTGATTTACCTCCGTGTATAATTGAGTCGGATAAATTATTGATTGAAAGTATGTCACATATGCGTAAATGTCGAAAGTAGGACCTAAAGAATGTGGAGGTTATGTGTTATATTTAAGTAGAAGAACCTTGAATTATCTCATGTGCGGTGGTAAATGAATTTGTGAACTCTTAGTTGAGGTTAGGCATATGAACTAATTAGGAGTGGTTTATAGTAGTATAACATGCGTGAGTATTTATACATCGGTGTCTCGTGGTAGAGACTAGGTATATGAGACTAGTATTGGAAGTGATAGTCTAAGTGAGATTATATGAGTTATAGAATGTCGCGAGTACAAGATCTTATAGAACTAGTATAACCTTGCCTTAGGTGTTATTAGTGGACTAAGTGGTGTTTTCTATGTGAGTTTCAAAGATGGGTTTTCATCAGGTATCATACCAGGACATTGAAGCTTTGAGTTGATATAAGGTACTATTTTAGTATTCGGATTCCTAGATAGAGGACACTAATTGGGATGATGGACTTGATGATTCATCTTGGGAAAGTATTTGATAAAGAAGATAATTAGCTTAGCGACACTCCGTAGGGATGAATTAGTACTATATTGAGGAAAGATGATACTTGGTGGTTAATTATAAGGTTATAGAGATCTTAAATAGGTAACTATGAAGGATAAGTATTCGTTAGCACTTGTTGACGATTTGTATGACCGATTTTAGAAACTAGTAGGATACTAAATGGTTATTAGTTGAATTTTCTGAGTATTTCAATTACAAAGTGAAATTTTGCTTTGAGGATATACTTAAGACAAAGACTTATATCTAGCATGACCGTTTTGATTTGTGGATTGTGTATTAGTTTTGGGAAGGTAAATAGAGTAAATGCGAAGAAGTATAATAGATGCAGTTATTGGTGACTTATAGGATCAACTTCGGAAATGGGTAATGTATGTATATATGGTTTGTTTTGAGGAACGATTGTCATTAATTGAGAATATAAAATGAGGATAAATTTTATTGGAAGGCAGGATACTTTAGGATGATTACACCGTATAGGTTGACTTAGTTGCGCGACTCATATAAGGGATTGGTGTGATGCTTGGAAGATATTTACGTTATACGAATTTTGAGTTGTTGATGGTTATAGGGAGATAAGTTAGATTATACCGTTAATGTTTAATTGAAATTTGAGGATGATTTACCTAGTTTATAATCTTAATGATTGTTTTAGTGTTATTCATCGGAGATAGTAATAATATTGCGAGATTGTGTTTTCTTGTAAGAGAATTTAATTCGGTATAAATATTATGAATGGTGGCTATACTATAATTAGAGGTCGAACAAGAGTATTATGTTGGAATTGTTTAATTGTGTTTTAATAAGTGAAGGTGTGTGTTGAACTTCGGTGTGAGCAATTGTGCTCTTCGGGGATAATTTGATTTATTAAAGTCGCAAACCGTATTTGTGTACATTTAAAATACGTGAGTAATTTAACTATACGCCCTTTGTTATGGGACGGTTGTAGATACTTAAATCACTTGAGTTATTTTGTCAGCTTATCAACCTTTTGAAAATTTTTAAATTGTGAGTGGTTTAGTTAATTAAAACTGGTATGGGCCGGTTTTAAATAAATAAACCATTCGGGTCTCTTTGAATCTCTTTTATTTTATCCTTTGGAATTCTGAAAGATGTTGTAAATTTTTGAAAGACTTGATATTCTAAAGATATAAGTTATCTTGAAGTAAGTAAAAAGGTAACCTAGTTCCCTATAATGATTAATTGTATTCAAGTTTTGATCCGAGAAATGATTTGATAATTGTGGGGTTATTATTGTGTTGGTCACAGTAGACTCGGTTTTTGTTTTGGGAGTTGGATCGGCTCCGTTGTGGGCGGCCAACCCTTCAATTTGAATATTGATTTGCCACTAGTCCTGAACATATTGGAATATTGAATGGTAATAATAGAATGTTGATGTTAGAAGATTTATTAAAATATTTAGAGTTCTAGGTTGAACTTGAGAGTTTATCACTATAAATTTTGTGATTAAGTTGCATTGGAAGGAAAGGAGGGTATGTTATTTTGTTATAGAAGGTTGAATTATATTTTCTACCCGTTATTTATATAGCTTGACGAGATGTTAGTTATGAGAAAGGCCATGGGCGTGGTTATACTGAGGTTTATACTGAAGAGAGGGTTCGAGATGTTATTAATAAAGTCCTCACTTATGTTAGGGGATAGTTCGATTGTATAAAACTCATAGTGTTAAATGGATCGGATAGACATCGTTCGGGAAAGTCCTTTTGGGAAGGTAGGAATGCTATTAAGTTTAACCTTGTGAAAAGTTGAGGAATCATTACTTGTTGTTGATGATATGCTACGGGCATGTACAATAGATTTAGTAGTCGATAGGACTTAAGGTTACCAATGGTTGTATACGTATAATAGCAGTTATCATTCTAGCATTGAGATAAAACCGTATAAGGCATAGTTTGGGAAGGAAATGTCGATCTCTAATTTGTTGGGGTGAATTTGGAGAAGCTTATAGAGTATTTAAAGTTTTAATGTGATAATGTAATATATTTAGTGACCTAAGTTGTAATACTTTATTTATTTATATTATCATTGAGATCGGAAAATTCGTGTTAGTGATATTCGTATAGTATGCTTGGATCATTAAGTGATAATATCATATTATTAATGGAATTAGAAATTTAAATTCTTTGGGGGAAGAATCACAACACTGAAGAGACTATTTGGAAAGTGAAGTTGAGGTATACATGTAATCGATATGGGTTGATCAGTTAGGTAAGTGATAGTCAAATTCGGGACGAATTTTCTTTAAGGGGGAGTGAGTGTAACGACCCTAGCCCTAGGCACTAATTTAACACCATATTGTGTGCTTTTAATATTATGGTTAATATTATATGATCATTTTATATTTTTGATTTTTATATTAGGATAAAATGATAAGAAAATAAATAATGTTCTAGAGGAAAAATAATAATTAGAAATAAATAAAGTAATAGAATGTAGTAGTAATAAATGGACAAATAAAATGTTGTGGATTGGGAGCATTAATTTAAAATAATGAAAGAGTTGGTAGGGAATAATTGGAGTGGGGGACAATTTCCCCAAAACCCTCCTCTCTCTCCCTCTTGGCCGGCCCCCTTTTCCCCTTACCATTTTATTTACTCCCTCTCCCTCCATCATCTTCCTTCTTCATCTTCTTCCTCCTCCCTTTCTCTCTCAAACTTTCCATGGAACTCCATTAAAGCTCATTCTTCCAAGCTTTGAAGCCAAGGGCAATCCTCCACCGTTTTTAGATCCAAGGGTACTTTTGGAATCGGGAGACCAAGAGGAGTTCATCAAGCTAAAGAAATCCTTGATCCATCTCCGATTTTTAATGTGAGTTATTATGACCCTTCCCTTCTATGAATGCTCATGAAATTGCTAATGTTGTTCTTGTGATGATAATGGTTATCTATTACTTTAGACCACTTTTTGGGACTTGAGAATGTGATAAATGGCATAGAATGATGTTATGGTTATTAGGGGTTGATTTGATTATAAGAAATGGGTGAAATTAGTTTAGAAGATTTAATTTGAAATGTGTTATTAAAATGGGTCAAGAAAGTAAGTAAATGGGTTAATTAAATTAAGAAATTTATACTTGGAAAGTGATAGTGAAATGGGTAGTGCTTCAAATGGTAATAATATAAGATTTAATCATTTTTGGGTTTCATGACTTAGTATGTGAATTGTTATGACTTTACTTCTTAATGAATGATCATAAATTATAAATATTGTCCTTGTTATATTAATGGGTGTTACATGCTTTAGAGCCTTACATGAGTTGGAAAATGAGTAAATGAATTTGGTTGAGGATAATGTTCTTGGAAGATGGTTTGGAGAGTATAAAATGGGTAAAATGTAGAATGATAAATAAATTAGAACTTCTCTACTTCGGGTTGCACGATTTAGGAGGAACTTAGTAAAGCTAGGAAATCTTCTTGTTGATCTTTAATTTAGAGTAGAAGTAAAACTTGGGAAGTGAAAGAAATTAGTAAGAGATTTCAATTTGGGAAGCTTGGGAATGTAAGGATCCGGCACTTGGGCGGTCGCCCGAGGGGGCGTGAGCGGCCGCCCATGTGTCCGAGAAGTTGGTGTGCCTTGTAAAGCCTCTTGGGCGGTCGCCCAAGAGGTATGGGCGATCGCCAAGACCCAGGAAGTTTAGCTGTAAATACGAACCGGGAATGGTTAGCAACATTGTTTAGTCACTTATAGATTGTGACTCCCACTTAGTAAATTGAGCTTGAACCTTCATAGAGGCCTTGTTTTATTGTATAATGACCTTGTAGGATGGATTGATGATATTTCCTTGCCTTACATTGAGTTCATATACATTGATTATATTATGCATTGTGTGTTGATCAAATCTTTGCACTCGATTATTGGTTGAACATGAGTATATTTTACCATGTTGATATATTGTTATCCCTTTTTGTGGAATTTATTCAAGTATCTATTATGTGCTTGATAATGTTGAATACTTGATATAGTATTGCTATCTTCATGATATCTTTGTTGTAGTATGTATCCCTACTTTGGATCATACAATGTTTGGTTAAGCAAGTATGTTATTACTTGTGCTTAGTTATGTAAATCCAGTTTGGTATTGATTTAATTGTTTGTTGGGCAATGTTATGGATTTATAATGGCACCGAGCCGAGTTCATTATAATTCATACATTGCCGAGTTTGTCCCCCTTGTGTGGGATTTGTGGGCTAGCATCTCCTTTTGAGGTAGATGGTCTAGTTTTCACCGGGGATACGGCGTGTGTCCGAGTCCCCAGTACTTGTTATTGTTCATGGTTCGGAACCGCTTCATCGGCTATTCTTCTTTGCTCGGATGTGTATATCCTTTTGGAGATGAAACCTTGGCTCGGTATCCTTCTAAGTGTTACTTTATCGTACTTACGTGATGTGATATATTCATGCTTTGAGAGTCGTTGTCTCCAACCGGTATGGGACGGTTGGCGGCGAGCCTCTCGGGTTATATGAATATGTCTTTTGATGTGTTGCCATGCTACGTGTTGCATCTTGTATGGCATCTTGCTTGCATCCATAATAGCTTGCTGAGATTTATTCTCATCCCTCTCCCCTTTCTTGTTTTAGATTACGAGACGGGTGGACCGATCAAGTAAGGGCGGTGAGGAGTTTGGAAGTTATATTGTGGGACTTGTCGGGGTATGATTAGGTTGGTATAGAAAGTGTACTTTGGTATAATTCATTTATGAAATTGTAATTATAAATCTTTATTTTATGTTATAACCAAGGCCGTTTCGTAACTAAAAAAAACGTTTCTTATATTCTAAGTTGGATAGCTATTTCTCCTTTGTGAAAAAGTATAGATTTATTATGAAAGGGGTATAATGATTGTATTTATTTTTGAAAGTTAAATAAAGGTTTTAAAAGTTTAGGAAATTTGGGTTAGTTTGAGGGCGCTCCAGCTCGGGAGACGTGTAGGTTCCGGGTCGGGGTCCTCACACTCTCCCTCTCAATGGAGGCCCTCCAAGAGCTTTTAGCTTGCTCGACCATGGTAAGGTTCTACATTCATGAAAATCAGAGAAGGGTTAGCTCGGAGATCAAACTAACAAACTGAAGGAACAAGCGACAAGGCAAAAAGGAAAAATGAAGGATTACCTCGCAGTGCGCCATCCCAGAGTGAGCTGAGAACTCCTCGGGGGTAATCCCCTTATCAGCAAAGTGGGCTAGGAGGTGACATCAATGGCCCTCCTAACCACAACCTGGCCCAGGCTCATATCTAGATAGCGTCGACTCAAGCTGTTAACTCCAGTGAGAGGGGGCACGTCACTCAGCCTCCTCATTTGGTCCTCTAGAGATTCTTGAATGGGGGGAGAAGAGGCTGGTAGAGGCAATTGGCTTGAGGAAACTGACTTTCCCTTCTCAGTCCTTGACCTTTTCCTAGAGTTCAAGGGCAGGTCATCTCTCTCCACTCACCGTTTATGTGCTTACATACACGACGATTAACAGTACAATACCCGTACCAAGCTCCTGGTTCACTACTGAAGGTCCTAGCCATGGCGAAAACCAAAACAAAGCAGAAATTAAAGCCCTAATGCAAGTATACGAGAAAAATACCTCAATTGATCGCAAAAAGGGAAGCTGTTGCTAAAGACGAAAGCTCGGATTAAATCCTAATGTTGCTCCGCAATTATCGCCAACAGGGTATGAGAGCTTGAGGACAGTAAAAGTTCTAAACGGGGAAGGATTCTGCTATTTGTATTTTCCGAAATTGGAAAAGGAAAGGGAAAATTCAAAAATTAATTTCCATATTAATTGGGAAAACAGTTCCCAAGACGGATTATCAAACGTCTAATTGTAATCATTATGGCAAAAATGACGCTCCTTCATCTCTGGCCGTTCATCGTCGACGTCCAGGATTGTGCCACGTCACCTTGGGTCGACTAACCCTCAGAACGAGTAGAGACCTTCGAGTAACAACAATTGCCATCAAAAATTTCCTTAACTTCCTAGTCGACAAAGTCAACTCGAAAGTTGGGGGCCACTGAACATACCAAAAGTGTCGAGTTGGGCCAAATAAGCAAAGCCCAATCCTCAAGGCAACCATTGCCCCAACGTATAAAGGGGGCCAGGTCCAATTAATGCAAGGTCCAAAGCCCATACCAAATATCAGTCGACTAAGCCCAACATCCGACCTATTAGGTCTCGACTTGACTTAGTCTGACCTTACAATCCAGACTCTAATACGGGTACGATCCATGCTCTACCCGTCAGTCAGGTCGACCCTTCTTCAAGTGGCGACCTCGACCAAATCACTCAAGCGTCGAGCTAGCTAAGGTAGACGTACATGGTCAAATCTTTCCATAACCGCATCCCTATAAATCAGGGACAGTTTCAGGCACGTTCTCATGACAAGTAACTGCCGCTAGAATCTCGGAGCACATATCGCTCCACCAAAAATACAACAACCATCACCTATAAATACATCATCACTACCAATGGTGCAAAGGTAACTGCCATTTTGTTATCTGAATTCATTATTCAATACATTTTGAGCTATATACAACCGTTATCTTACTCTCACGCCCGAGCGTCTTCGCCGGAGACACATCCGGCTAGTGGTGGGTTCTGATTTCAGGTCAAGGATCCAGGTGACTAGTCCTGCCACGTGGAGGATTACTGATAAGCACAATTCCTGCAGCATCAGTAGGCTACCTACGTATCCTTAAGAGGAATTAAGCCAATCGTAGTTCGAAACGCTGCTGGGGGTTTCGTTGGAGAAAAATTGGGCTTACGTTTTACGGCCGGGGATGACGGTGAGGAAAGAAACGGGATTCCGTTAGCTTCGCTGGGGATTTTGTTAGCTTTTGCTGGGGAAATCGGACTTACGTTTTACTGCCGTTGATGATTTTGATGAAAGAAACGGGATTCTGTTATCTTTCTCGGAGAAATCGGACTTACGTTTGACTGTCGTTTGATGATTTTGATGAAAGAGATGGGATTCCGTTATCTTTCTCGGGGAAATCGGACTTACGTTTGACTGCCGTTTGATGATTTTGATGAAAGAGACGGGATTCCGTTATCTTTCTCGGGGAAATCAGACTTACGTTTGACTGCCGTTTGATGATTTTGATGAAAGAGACGGGATTCCGTTATCTTTCTCGGGGAAATTGGACTTACGTTTGACTGCCATTTGATGATTTTGATGAAAGAGACGGGATTCCGTTATCTTTCTCGGGAAAGTGGACTTACGTTTGGCTAGTTGATGATTTTGATGAAAGAGACGGGATTCCGTTATCTTTCTCGGAGAAATCGGACTTACGTTTGACTGCCGTTGATGATTTTGATGAAAGAAACGGTATTCCGTTATCTTTCTCGGGGAAATCGGACTTACGTTTGACTGCCGTTTGATGATATTGATGAAAGAAACGGGATTCCGTTATCTTTCTCGGAGAAATCGGACTTACGTTTGACTGCCGTTTATGATTTTGATGAAAGAGACGGGATTCCGTTATCTTTCTCGGAGAAATCGGACTTACGTTTGACTTCCGTTTGATAATTTTGATGAAAGAAACGGGATTCCGTTATCTTTATCGGAGAAATCGGACTTACGTTTGACTGCCGTTGATGATTTTGATGAAAGAGACGGGATTCCGTTATCTTTCTCGGAGAAATCGGACTTACGTTTGACTGCCGTTGATGATTTTGATGAAAGAAACGGGATTCCGTTATCTTTCTCGGAGAAATCGGACTTACGTTTGACTGCCGTTGATGATTTTGATGAAAGAAACGGGATTCCGTTATCTTTCTCGGGGAAATCGGACTTACGTTTGACTGCCGTTTGATAATTTTGATGAAAGAAACGGGATTCCGTTATCTTTCTCGGAGAAATCGGACTTACGTTTTACTGCCGTTTGATGATTTTGATGAAAGAAACGGGATTCCGTTATCTTTCTCGGAGAAATCGGACTTACGTTTTACTGCCGGGAAGCTCTTTTGAAGAGGGGATTAACTTTGGTTAACTTTGGTTAATTCTGTTAAGTTGAGTACTAAACTGCAGAGTCCTGGAATTTTAAAGGGCAAAAGGGTCATTTTGACCCTTCATTCCTATCCGCACGGAGGGGTTTGAATTCCTGACATGTTTAAATGAGGGCCAACGCCCTTTTCAGTTCGCTCTTCACTATTTCCAGTTTTCGAGAGAGAGAGACGAGGGAGAAGAAGAAAACCGCCATTGAAGGCCTAGGAAGCTTCTAAATCTTCCGATTTCTTCGATTTTTCAAGCAATGGAACACGGGGAAGCTGCTATCCAAGGCCAAGGACGTGGTCCGGTCGCGGAAAGGCGATTAGAGCTCGTTCGAATGAGGAGGCATTACACCCTTTCGCAATCGATTGCGGAGGAGCCGTACCCCGATGCATGGCAACATTGGGCTTCTGATCCGAGTCTCCGTACGGTATACTTCGAATCTCTTCATTCCCTTTGTCGATTTTTCATTTGGAATTGATTTTTTGGTGATTTTTTTTTAGATCCGAAAATTTTGATGTTCTTGGACTTGAAATTTGATTTTGATGCTTTGCATGTTGTAATGGGTAATGCATTTTGTTTAAAAAAAAAGAATGGGCATTTTGCCAATTTTTTTTTTTTTTAATATTCGAAAATTGCATTTTAAAATTCAATTTTTTTTTTTTTTTTGACACTGAAATTGGATTTTTGATGATTTGCATGTTGCAATGTGTTTGAAAAGAATGGGCATTTTGCCTTTTTGTTTTTGTTTTTTTTTTTTGAAATATGAAATGATAAGGAATTGGCCCGAATTTGGGACGGACATGAATGTATGCATGTATGCACTCTTGTAGGATTTTTTTTTTGTAATGGGATGATGAATGAATGTATGCATAGGATTTTTTTTTTTTTTTTTTTTTTGAAAAGTGGGACGGATTTTTTGATTCCGTTGATTGAATGAATGTTATTTTATGAGAAATGAGACGGAGTTTTTATTCCCGTTGACTCAATGTATGAATGTTTTTCTTCATGCATGAATGAATGAATGGTGATTGTTAAAAACTCTTTTCCTCTGTGCAAGAAAAATGGGGCTGAGTCCATTGTATGCCGTTATGCTGCCCGATTTTTTTTTCAAAATTTTATGTCTATGATGCATGTGTATGCTCTTTTTTTTTTTTGAATGCAATTTTTTTGAATGCAATTTTTTTTTGAATGCAAATTTTTTTGAATGCAATTTTTTTTTTTTTTGACTCTTTCTTTTTTTTTTTTTCAATTGCAGGGTGGAGATCGCTTTGTGATGCAGCAGTTGAACAAGATGAAGACTCGAGGATCAGTGGAGTCTGTGGTTGACCTGTGGGACCGGCTTCCAGTCTTGGGCCGAGGAGCTTTGATGAGTCCGAGACAGATCGTCATTGGGACCGGGCTGTATGAGTTTATCGAGTGCCTGAGGGGGTTGGTCAAGTTTTCCAAGAGCAAGGGCCTGATTTTTGCTTTGGCACAGCATTGGTGGGACGCGACCCACACATTCCATTTTTTCTGGGGGGAGGCCACAGTCACACCTTCCGACTACGCAGCGATCACAGACCTGTCCTTTAAAGGACGGAGCGTTGAGTGGAGGGATGGCTATAGTGACAGGGACCTACAGGATCTTCTGGGCTTTACCCCCATTCCCAAAAAGGGGATGGGGATGGAGTATGCCGTGGTCTACGGGAAGATCGTGGAGACCATCGGGAATTACGAGGCTGGGGACGAGAGAGTGGGTGCGGTGCAGGTTGCCAGGGCTTTCTTGTGGTTTGTCTTTTCGAGCACACTTTTTGGACACGCCGAGGGGACGGCGATGTTTGCTTTGCTGAGGAGTTTGGAGGATGTGGAGATGGCTGGGGAGGTCTCTTGGGGAGAGGCAGGGCTGGCAGAGCTCTATTTTGCCTTGGATCGATATAGCCGGAAGGCTGTTAGCTCTTTGACATGCTTCGAGTTTCCTCTGGAGGTACAAGCTTTCTTTTTGCTTTCTCTCTTTCTTTAAGCGTGTATTCCTCTTTTTTTTTTTTTTTTGCACCGGATTGATGGGATTTTTCCCTTTCGCAGGTATGGGCTCTGGAGTTCTTTCACGTCACGATGTGGCGGCAGCCGGCGGAGTACATCGGGGCGTATCCTGCCATGCTCTCCTGGAGCAAGCATGCTCGGGAGAAGATAGGTTCTAAGGGGCACACGACCCTTAAGTACAGGGAGTGCCTGCCTTTGACGAGGACTGAGACCAATGAGAGGATGATATTTTATCCCTGGGACCGCTTCGATGTGGAGCAGCTGAAGGGTGCCGAGATATGGACCGTGCAGTGGAGGATTTTGAGGGGCTTGACTTGCGACGTGTATTATCTGGGAGAGAGAGTGACGCGCCAGCATGGCGTGAACTCGCCTTTGATGGCTCCAGTGGAGCCTCCCGCCGACATGATGCATCCAAGCGAGAGGTCGGAGGCCTGGGGCGATTACCGAGGTGGCCAGCACTTCTCGGCATTCGTGGCGATTGAGCAGTATCCGGTATTCATCTTGAGGAGGTTGAGGATGCCCCAGGTCCTTGAGAGAGAGGGGGTAGGGATGGTACGGTACCCGCGGACGGACTTTTCATATGTCCATGATGGGGTCCGATTGAGGGTGCAGATCCCTCAGCCTGAGCGGCTTCCACGAGCTTTTCAGCCTCGTCCGGGTATGAAGGTATGGCTTCTCCTTCCCACCTCTTCTTTTTTTTGCTTCTGTCTTTCCCTTTCTTTCCTGTCGTCATTTTTTGCCTCAACTGTTTCTGACGCTTTTGCTTCCGTGCGCTTCGGAGGTGGTCGTGGAGAAGCCGACGAGCGTGTGATCGGGGCTAAGAGATTCATCAGGAGGATGGTGGCTTGTGGAGCCCCTCAGGCTAGAGCGAGGCGAGCACAGCCGGCGCCTGTCGAGCGGGAGACTTCCCCTGAGCGTTCTTCCGAGACTCCTCTTTCTCCTCTCATAGATCCCAGCGTGGTGCTGCCTTCGGACCACGTCATTCTCGGGGATCCGTACGGGCAGGGGCATGTCTGGCATCACGGTGGGTCTTCTTCACACGTCCAGGAGTCCGACGCATTCACCTTCGGATATGACTTCTTTGCGGATCTTGGTCTGCCGTACCAGAGCGTGCCGGTTGGTCCTGACGAGCCTTCTTCCGGAGATGAGGACGATGATTCTGAGCCCGAGACATTCATGGCTACCGAGGAGGCGGGCCCGAGCCGCAAGAGGGGTCAGGGGAAAGCACCGGCCACCGAGGACTCTGACTGACTTTTGAGATTGATTTCTGGGACTGGGGCTGGGATTGTACTTATTCAGACAGATACATTTTATGCACATTTTTTTTTTGCTTTTCTCTTTTTTTTTTTTGGAATGTAATAATTTAGGATTTTATTTTATTTTATCTATCATGAATGCAATTTTATATGAATGCACTGTTGCATGAGCCCCGGTTTTTTGGCAAGGGTGTGAGTGTTTGGTATGTGAGCTGTTTGGGTAGGCTTTGCACAGGTTTCGAGCAACCGGGATGAAAATATTCCTCCGTGGTGCGGCTTTGGGTGTTGCGAGATTTTCTTCGGTGATGGCATTTATGTCCGCGCGGATAGGGATGCTTTTCTCGACACTGTCCTTTAATTTTGCTTCAGATCTGGTCTTCCTTTATTTCAAATTCAAACACCTTCTTCAACCACCAGTTCAAACAGCCATTTTCGGGGAGAAGGAGAGAAAAACCATGGAGAGAATTGTGAGCATGAGAAATCCACCCAAATTATACCAAAATTCTCAAATGCAATTCTTCAATAAGTTTAAAGAGTGGTGCCGGGAGATTATGCATGAGAGGAGGCCATTCTTTGAAGAAAGGTACAAGATACGATGCTTGTGGTCTTTCAAGGAATTGATTCCGGATTATGAGCTTTTGAGAGCTTCTTCCTCATTTTGGGACACTAGAAGGCATGTTTTTTGCTTCTCTTACAATGAAATGGTCCCGACTGTTGAAGAATTTCGGGCTTTGCTTGGTGGTCCTGAGGTGGAGGATATTGCAATTCCTTTACCCGGAGGAGCCTCTTTTGTTGACAAGCTGTGCAACCTTCTTCATCTTTCCCCGGAGGAAGCACAAGGTATGATCTGTGGTCCCGATCATTTTAACATTTCTGGTCTCCCTGATAGATTTAGGGGCTTAGGCTTGCTTGACGATGCCTATTGGGATGCCTTTGCACTTTGCATATTCGGGACCTTGTTCATGGTTTATTCTTTTGGGATCTGTCATCGGGCCCTGCTAGATGTAGTCGTTCACTGTCGCTTGGGCAGAGACGTTGTACCTTTGATCTTGGGGGAGACTTTTCATGCTCTCGACAGGCTGGCTATCGAGAGACGGTATATGCACGAGGGCAGCCCGTTTCTTTTGACCCTGTGGCTGATGGAGCGCCTGGGGGTTCTTCGGGAAACTTCTGATATGATCAAGCCTTGGACATTTGCCAGGAGAGGGGTTTTGGTGGATTTTGATGATCAGGGCTCGTGGGAGCGATGGATAGCTGGTCGCCAGACTGAAGATATCAGATGGTCGGTGCTTCATTGGCGTGTGGAGACTCGGAGAGTACTTCAGGATGGATCTCCCATGGTTATGCTTCCGGGGCTTTCTCAGTCCAGCTTTTACATTCCGGCTTTGGTTCTGAGACAGTTCGATTTGGAGCAGGTTCCTTTGGAGGACTTTGATGATATAGCCACTAGGGTGGTGGCTTCTGCTTCTATGGATGATCCTTCGGTGTTTCCATTTCTTTCCCGAGTATGGAGGTATACGACGCCTTTCCTTCTCGGGTTATCCTCGGCGTCAGAGACTGTGTTCTGATCACTTGGTACTGGATTGAGTACGAGAGGCATTTGGGGGAGACTCAGATGGCTATTTTGATACGGCGTGAGGCCATTGTGGGGGCGGAGGACCTGACGGTTTCGGAGAGGAGGAGGGCCGAGGCGAGGGCCAACCCTCACGACAGGAGCGGAGATGTTGTGGCCCGACTATGAGGCTTATGTCAAGAGACGGGCGAGAGGAGGGCTCCTATGCTACCGGCTAGGCTACAGGAGATGAGAGATGAGGCTAGGACCACTAAGGCCCTGACAGAGGCTGGTTTGATAGATCCTGTTCCTATACCAGAGCTTGGTAGGAGGAAGACCGATATTTTTCCTGTTCAGAGGAAGAAGACCCGAAGGGGGAAGAAGAGGGGAGATGCCAGTACGAGCGGCTTAGAGTGACCTTGAGGTTTCCGAGTATCCCTTTCTTTTCGTAGTAGACACATTAGTTTGATTATGTATCTTAGTTTTCTTTTAGCAGGTTGCCAGTTGTAGGAATGAACCGGGCTTAGACTCATCAAAAAGTTTTTAACTGTAATGAATATGTGAATTGCTTTAGAGTTTTTCGAGACGCTTTCATGGTCTGATTAGTGTATTGATGTCAAAGTATGACTTTTATTTGTGCTTTAGACCGAACCGTTTCCGGCTGCCTACGTTCCCTTCGGACAAAAGGGCTCAGGTCTCCGTAGTTCGACCCGACTTTTTTTGTTGTTTTTTTGTTGTTTTCTTTTTTTTTTTGTTTTTTTTTTGTTTTCTTTTTTTTTGTTTTTCTTTGGTGCAACCCTGTTTTTTACCTAGGCCGCCCTTTTCGGGTTTTCAACCTAGTTGGGTATTACTCTTTTAGCACTCTTTCTTTTTTTTTGTTTCTCTTTTTTTTTTACTCAGTGTTTTTTTTTACGCGTAGTATCTGCGCAGCTTGTCACCATTCACTTGGGTGTACAAAAGGATTTCCGTCGAGTGCACGCAAGTTGCATGGCTCCTCCGGAGAAGATCTTCTGGACGACGTATGGCCCGACCCATACAGGTTCCCATTTGCCAAGCGGGTTGATACGGACTGAGGGCTTCTCTTTCAAAACGAGATCACCTTCTTGGATCTCCCGATGCTTCACTTTCTTGTCGAAGGCTCTGGCCATTCTCCCTTGGTAGGCTCGGATATGTTCCATTGCCTTCAATCGGCGTTCATCTAGCAGGGCCAATTCATCATGGCGACTTTGGATCCATTCGACCTCGTTGATCTGGCTTTCCAACAGCACACAGAGTGAGGGGATTTCTAGCTCGATTGGGAGTACGACTTCCATCCCGTAGGTGAGAGCAAATGGTGTTTCCCCGTTGTGGTTCGGCGGATGTTACGTGGCCCCGAGTGCCGAGTGTAGCTTCTCGGGCCAATCTACTGCCTCGGACAACCATTTTCGGATGATGTTTTCCAAAGTCTTGTTTCTTTGCCTCGACGGCTCCGTTGGTTTGGGGCCTGTAGGGAGATGACTTGTGACGGAGTTATTTGAATTCCACGGCGGCTGTCGCATTCCCCTTCAAAGTGAGATCCGTTATCGGAGATAATTTCGGCCGGCAACCCGTATCTGCATATGATGTTTTCTTTGATGAAGAGGGCTACTTTCCTTGAGTTGAGGATTTTGTAGGATTTGGCTTCGACCCATTTTGTGAAATAATCCACCGCTACCAGGACAAATTCGTGGCCGTTCTTTGCACGGTGTGATTTTGCCTATGACATCAATTCCCCAAGTGACGAAAGGCGAGGGTTGTCATGCGGTATAACTCGTGAGGTGGCAAATGATTGAGATTTGAGTACCGCTGGCATTTGTCGCGGCTTATGACGAACTGGATGCAGTCGGTTTCCATGGAGATCCAAAAGTATCCCATTCTTAGTATGATTTGCATTAGAGCCTGAGCATTCATATGGGGGCCGCAGGTACCACCATGTATTTCTCTCATGAGTTCCGTAGCCTCTTGTTTTCCGATACATCGCAGGAGGGGGCCTTGGTAACGCTTCTTGTACATCATATTTCCCAAAAGAACATAATGGGAGGCGAGTCGCTTCAGGGCTGAGAGGCTTTTTGCTTTGATTCCTTCTTTATATTCTCCATCTTCATTTTTGAAGGAAGCTTCGCCATTCTTCAGGTATTGATAGATCTGTGTGTACCAGGGGTCACTGGCCGGTTCGGCCTCCGCTTCGATTTCAAAGCAATAAGCGGGGTTTTCTCTTCTTAGGCTACGAATGGTTTGACGGACTTTCCTTCGGGTATTTCAACGAGGAGGCTAGTGTTGCCGGGGCATCTGCGAATGCATTGCGATCTCTGGGCAAGTAATGAAAGGCGATTTCCTTGAATTGAGTTACTAGCTCTTCCATGTAAGTGTGATATTTCTGTAGACCCGGGTCCACGGTCTTCCACTTATTGGAGACTTGATTGATGATGAGGGCAGAGTCACCGTATACTTCCAACTCTTTGATATTTCTTTCAAGGGCGGCCTCCAACCCAGCTATGCAAGCTTCATATTCAGCAGCGTTGTTGGTGACCTCGAAGTTCAATCTTCTTGCTATGGGGGTGTGTTCGTCGGTAGGATCGACCGAAGCATTCCTATTCCGTTCCCCCTTTTGTTTGACGCCCGTCGAAGAAGAGTTGCCGGCGATTTTCTCCTTCTAGAGCAAAGATTCCATCATCGGGAAATTGAGGTTCGAGTCCTCGGGACTCATCACTTGGAAAATCGGCCAAATGTTACGCCATTATGCGTCCTTTTACGGATTTCCTTGAAACATAAGTGATGTCATATTCGGCCAAAAGAATGACCATTTTGCCAACCTCATAGAGATGGAAGGCTTGTCGAACGAGATATTTGATGGGGTCTATCTTTGAGACGAGATGTATCGGGTGAGGCTGCATGTAGTGTTTCGGCTTTCCCAGCTACCCGGACCAAACTGCGCAAGTCTTTTCACAAGCAGAGTAATTGAGTTCGCTCCCCTGAAGCTTTCTACTCATGAAATAGATGGCGTTTTCGACCTTGGAATCTTTCTTCTCTAGAGCTAGCATAGCCCCAATTGATGTATCCGTGACAGTTAGATATAGCAATAGCGGCTTTTGCTGATGTGGTGGGCAAAGAATCGGGGGATTCACGAGGTACGCCTTGATCTGTTCAAGCGGAGCGGCATTACGGAGTCCATTTTGTGTAGGCATTTTTCTTCATCAACTTGAAGATCGGCTCGCGGTCGAGGTCGGTGATTTACAAAGCGACTTATGTATTGCGGTCTTCCCATGAAGGATTTCACTTACGTCGGTGTCAGGGGTGGCTTCATTTCAACTATCGCCTTGATTTTCTTAGGGTCTACTTCAATTCCCCGTTACGTCACCATATATCCTAGCACCTTGCCTCGTCTTACAGAAGGTGCATTTAGGCTGGATTCAGTCTCATGCTGTGGTCTCGGAGGCGGGCGAAGAATTTTCTCAAATCAACAAAGTGCTGGCCATCGATCCTCTGGAGTGTATTATCATGTCGTCCACATAGACCTCAATTTCTTTGTGGATCATGTCATGGAACAAAGCTGTGGCGCCTGCAGTACGTAGCCCCGGCATTCTTTAGTCCAAACGGCATGGCCAGGTGTAGCGATATGTACCCCGAGGGGTTGTGAAGGCTGTCTTGGCTTGATCTTCTTCTGCCATTTTGATTTGGTTGTAGCCGTGAAAGCCGTCGACGAAGGATTTAACTTCATGGTTGGCCGTGGAATCTACCGAGAATGTCGATGTTTGGCGGGAAATCATCTTTTGGGTGGCTTTGTTCAAGTCTACGAAATCTACGCGGCACCGGATCTTTCCGTTGGCCTTGGTCACCGTTACTATGTTGGAAAGCCATGTAGGATATTCAATGACCACGATGAACCACATACTGAGCATCTTTTCTATCTCCTCTTTCACTTGTAGGGACCATTCGGGCTTAATTCTTCTTAGCTTACGCTTTACGGCTTGACTTAAGGTCGAGCGGTATTCGGTGCTCAACTATGGAAGGATCGAGGCCTGGCATATCTTTATAGGACCATGCGAACACATCCACTAATTCTTTTAGCAGCTCAATTAGGGCATCCCTTTCAGTCCCTTCGAAGAAACTACCAATCTACGTCTCTTTAGGCTCTTCCGCAGTTCCCAAATTCACACTCGTCAAAATCTCTTCGGCGGCTTGGGCTCGATTTTCCTCTTTCCGACAACTTTGCTTAAAGATTTCTTTGATATATTGTTCATTTAATGTATGCTTCTTCATCTAGTGAATCATTATTAAGCTTGTTTTAGATTATTAGTTAATTCATCATTAGTTAAAGTGGCAATCAAGGGATACTCGAAAGGTTCGTCATTTCATTGAGAATAAAAGGGAATACGGTATGTGGCTACAATTTCGTAGTCTTCGGGCGTGAGGCCATCGGACGACTCGGAAGACTCAAACTCAACAATGAGAGACTCGGAGGACTTTACAAAGGTTGACACAAAGGGACGGGGGACCAATCCAAGCACGTGATCATTTCTTCTTTGGTCGCGGACGGGCACGAGAGAGTTTCCCAATTCCTTAATGGCATCGTTGTCGGTGGCCTCATGACTCGGGGTTATCTTGTTTTACGTGCTTCCTTCCTCAATCATGGCTATCATCTCTTCGTCGAACCGGGATCAATTGTGTCCGCGCCCGAAAAACCGAGCATATGAATGTAGGGATCTTCTTGCGGATGCCGCATCCTCAGTCTGGGAATTCTAACTCGTCACAATCGACCGCTCAATCCGGATGTAAGGACGTGTGCGTCTCGGTGTCTTCTTTGGAAAAATCTCATGCCCCATGCTTGAGCGGAAAGGCTTAGCGGGTAGTTCTTCGAGGAGGACGTCCATACGATGTTCATACATTCGAGTCGAGTCTGTCGGTACTTGTCGACTTTTATCATGAAAATCTCTTCGCTTGGCGAGGCCGGAGAACGGGTTTGAAGAATGCGACAAATCTCTGATTGGAGGCGGAGGTTTGTGTGCTCGTATCATGGCGGTATTCGGTGTTTCTTTCCATTCTTCCTCCAAATGTTGGAAATAGCAATTGATCTTGATGAATCGAGCGCCGGGTCTGCAGCTTGAGTTCGTTGACATAGTTGGCATCACCGGATTACAGGGGATTACGATGAGACTTGCCTCGATAGTCCCTTGGTCGATTCGGAGGAGGTAGCCCGGTGTACGGCTACGAGCATGCTTGGTGACGGTCTCGGCTTCGTTCCCTATGAGAAGCTGTCACCCCTAATGACTTCAAGGTCCCCTTGCCGGTTAATGAACTTGACACATTGATGGAGAGTGGAGGCTATGGCTTTCATGTGGTGTAACGAGGCGCCCAGCGGCTGTGAATTCGGATGGGATGTCCATTACATGGAATTTTCTTTGGCACCATTTGGGTTTCGTACCGAGTTCCCAGAACCACCGTCCCCAAGATGGGACGAGACGTGCCATCATATGCCTTGATTGGCCGTGTAGATGGGATCATGTGCCTTTCATTGATGCGTAGGGCCCTCGTCATGCGAGGGAAGGACGTTAACGGCTGATCCATTGTCCACCAATACCCCAGGAGTGATACGGTGTTGAGCCGAATAGTGATGTCTGAGGCTTCATTGTGCTTGGAGACATCTCTTGGCAAATCTTCGTCGCGAAGGTGATCATGCTACCATATAGGTGGGGATCATAGATTTGGTGCTTGTGCGGAGACGAGAGAGTCATCAAGCCGGTCACTTCGTGCCTTTTTCTTGCGAGGTAGAACCTTTCTTTGAAGCCCACAGGTTATGTTGAGGCCGTTTGTGGCGGTTGCCATCCCTAGTCAACATATTGATTGAGTGGGAGCGCCAAAGCGGCGTTGGTCTTTCTTTGTCGGTATGCGCTCGGGAGGCTGGACAAAGCGAATCTTGGGCGACCCCGCGGGGATAGATTTACGATTGGCGGTAAAATTACCCAGATCTGACGGTATTACGGTGTCCGAAGGTCTCAATTCTATCGTTGGCGAGGCTTTTCGGCTTTTCTACCCCTGTTTGCTTTGGGGAAAGGCGGTGGAGTAGAGTACATAGTAATCAAATCCCCGAGATGGCTCCCAGGCGTACCCACATTGGTATCACCGGCCTCGAACCTCTCTTTCAATTTTCTTTGGGAGGAAATTTTCTTCTTCTTAGGAGGACGGTCCTCGTGTATCCGGTCTGATAGTCCCTTTCAAGGCGGTCGGGCGATCACGGATATCCCACCAAATGTGTTCTACGGTGGTGGTGGATTTGGGACCTCGGGTTGGCGGTCTTTGGAGTGACTTTGAGTTGAACTGGTCGGGAGATCTGTTTGTTGGGCCCGTCGGGAAGCGAATGGTTGGATTCTGCTTAGGGTAATGAGAGGTATTAAGAGCGGGGGAACAGGCACATGTTTGTCCTTCAGGGAGCCCCGGTCGGTTGGGAGATTGCTAATGTCCCGAAATGGCGTGTGGCCTCTTCAATCCGAGCTTGTTGTTTGTTACGGCGTTCCTCAAGAGCTTTGATGGGCGACCATATTTCCTCACTGATTCCCAACTTTCATTACCCGTGCGATATTTGCGGGATCGGTATCACTCGAGAGGGACAAGCGACGGTATGTCGGCTTGTTTCGTCCACATTTCTTTGTTGGAATGGTGGCCACTTTGAATTCTTTGTTTGGGGGCCGGTTGCCACTGTAAGTCGACGGGCGGGAGTCCGGCGGTGGAGACATAGGAATCTTGTGGTGGCATCTTGATATACCCAAGGTGATTAAGAATGGGGGGAGAACCTTCTTCCTTCTTTGCGGTAAAAGTGCCATCGGAATTGAGACTGATAGTCAAACCATGACTTGCGACGACCCCCAGAAGGTCGTCAATTTGAGCCTCATGTCGAAGTCTCATCTGTTCTACCAACTGGATCCAATGCTTTGGTGCAATGCGAGGGATTTTGGAAGACGGAGCGGTATTGTCCATATCATTACCGGTGATGCGGACATTACGAAACCCGGAGTCGGAACAAACGGCGAAGGCGATGATGCGCTTGACTCTTCCCAGCGATCAAACGGTGACCGGTGTCCGGAACCAACCTTTGTGAGGAGCTGCGGGGGAAAAGGCACGAGGGTTCAGAGATTTGGGAATGAAGGAGGGTAGGTGTTTGGGCTTTGGGCTCATGCAACATGCGGTTATTTGTTCTTGTTTACTTAAAACATGTTTTATTAACCTAATCGGTTGGAAAAGATTGCTCTTCTTTTTCGCAAACTACTCTGGATCCTGGATCAGTGGGCCCCGTCACTACGTCTATAAGCCCCTCGTATTCCACCTGTATTTCGACCTCCCGGGGTGGACGGCCCGGGCGAGGGTCCTATAGGGCAAGCGGGTCCCACCGACCGAAAAAAAAACGATCCTAAAAGTCTGGCGGGTAATCGAGTCTTAACGAGCATTCGATGTAAATTACGGACAAAGTTGACGTCAAAGTCAAGATCATGTCAGGGCTCGACAAAAAGTCGGCATGATTTGGGTGATAAATGTCCACAATTGATCTTGACTTGTCGTCAATTAGGCCGTAATTAGGCATGGAATAATCATTAATCCTTGATGACTCGGTGTCATCTTTGGGAGTCGGTGTATAATTTGTGCCGGTCGAGTCGAAGTCAAGGCGCCGGTCAATATCGGTCAAAGTCCGTGACGGAAAACCGGCGAGAACTTCGGCGATTAGGGTCCCGAAAGATATTGACTTGGTATGCCGACTAAGGCTTGAAAGGAAAGGTCTATACACGAGACGGGGCATGACACGGACCGGACTAAAAACCAACCGGGTCTCGGACAAAGTGTGTCACGGACAAGTGCATGGTCGACACGAGGCTCCATGGGATGTTTGGGTAGTCCCGTGCTTGCACCGAGAGGCGTAATAAGACCAAACGGGCCGCGACAGGGATTTCCCGGGTTAGGGACGTAGTGTGCGGTGTAAGGTCACGTGCGCGTAGTGTGCAAGCAGTCTATCTTCTTTTTCTGAGTAAAATAGAAATTTTTCATGTGTCTTAAAAAGAATGATGCATGATTTTTTTTTGAAAATTTTCTTTTTTTTTGAAATTCTTTTTTTTTTTTTTGAAAGTAAATGCACACATAAGCACATAATCCAAAATCCGAGGCAACGGGTCCAACAGTCAAAATTTTGACTTTTCCGAGGCGGCCAAAACAACACGAAAATGTGAAAAATCAACACACACCACAAATGATTTCAAATGCCGGGACGGAAGCTTGACCCTCAAAAGCTTTTCTTTTTTTTTTTGAAAACAATGATACCGGTACGTGGGATTGTTAAACCACAATTTATCCCCGACTCGTGTTAGGAGGCGATAACGGGAAGTTTAATGGTTTCCACCAATATACCAAATATCATTTTTTTTAAGATAAAGCTTATTACCTCCCCAGCGGAGTCGCCACTGTAACGATGTTGAATTCCAATTTCGCGGAAAAAATTCGATTTTTCGTTTCTTTGAAAAACCAAATAAAATCGGAAAACGGAGTCGCCACGCCATTTTTGTTTTAAGGGCCAAAACTTTGAAAAATGCTCGAGATTAGAGATTTGAGTTCGGAGGTCACGTTACACGCCGGGAAGAACGTTAGTGTTCACCCGGAATGCCTCGTAAGACGAGTCTTCCAAGCATTAAAAACCATTTGTGTGTGTGTGTTACTTTGGCCAAAATAAATTGAAACTGAGAAAAGTAAAAATTGGGAATTCTTTATTAGACTTTGGACAAGTCCCATGATTTTTGGTATGATTTTTGGGTTGAGTTTTGGGACTCAAAAGATTTTTTGAAGTTGAAAACCAATTCTGCCAGAATGAAAAAGGCAGTGGACACTTGACTTTTGAAAAGGATTTAAGGGCTTTAAAACTTCATAATATGAGGAAACTCAGAGAATGAAAGTTGTTCCAGACACCTTAAATAAGATTTATGTGAAAGAATTTTCCATTTTGGAAATGATTTGAGGGACCAAAACCTTCTGGAAATCTCAGATATGAAATCTGGACTTCCAGAGACTGAGGAACTGACTTTTAAAAGAGAATTTGAAAAGGGGAGTTTTACTCACGCAAAAAATAAAGTAAAAATATGTCTAGAAATCTCTGGATGTTGGCTACAAAAAGTGTTTTGTAGTCAACACCAAATTCCAAGTTTATCTGTGTCCAAAAAATTAGACCATGGACAGAGGTCTTAGAAAATTGCTACTGGACAGCAACTTTCTTAAGAAGAAAAACATGATTTAAAGTGGGGTTTTGCATCCATGCTTGTCCCCATTTCCCTAGGTTTTGATTAGTAGTCACTAGACATTTTAGTGGTGATCTACTACATCAAACCATCCTTGGGGTACATTAGGACTTAAGCACTTCATTTGCTTGGGAAGGGGAATTTTATCCTTTGAAAATGAAGATTTGATGTATGAAAATATTTTTTAGGGTTTTGAAAACATGTTTGCAAGTAAGTAAGAACACTTTGGAGAGAATGTTAATCCTTGTAGAAGATCAACCATGGAGATGAACTTCCATGGTGATCTTCTTGGATCTAGGGCAAGAAGATGAACAAACTACATTTTGGAGTTTGAAAATGCATGCATGGATGAGAGAGATTTAGGGTAAGAAGAGGGAGGTTATACCTATCTTCCTTGTGTTTGTGTATGAGGCTTGAATATGTGAGTGTTTGAATTTGAGAGTGAGTGGGATTTGGGAAAATAATTAAGAGAAAAAGGTGACAATTCTAGAGAATTCTCACTGTTTTCTCACTATTTTCGCCAAGGTGCAGTTGTGAAATGTGTTGTGGCTCCTTATTTCTGTGACTGAAGGCCTCAATTTATAGCCCTCTGAAAATGGCATTATCATCCGCGCGGACAAGAAGCTTAGCGTGCCTTGTTCATTTAATTGCGGCTCCGGGCTTTGGACACAAGGAATATTTTTTTTAAAATTCAAATTAGGCGGCCGGTTTTGTTCCAGACTTCTATTTTTGGTTTTGACCATTTCTTTTGCTTTTTTGATTCTTTTCCTTGGTTTATCTTTAAATGGCAATCCCTAATCTACCCTTGCTTGGTTAGAAATGTTAGGAATTGTTAGAAATGTTAGAAATGTTAAAACTTTCGTTAATTTTCTAACGAAAATACTAACAACTCAAATTGGAGCACTTACACGTCTACATAAATTTGGGCCACTAAAATCCCCTCTTTATCTTTCAAAATAAATAAGGTTTTATCTACCTCACCTCTCTTAAAACCCATTTGTATGGGGTGCTCAGTTACCTCCCATACCAAGCCCTAGGGGCTTATTTTAAGCCATACATGGCTTTCTTTAGCTTGTAAACATGATCAGGACAATGGGTATTAGTGAAGCCCTTTGGTTGCTCAACATAGGCTTCTTCATTAAGGATACCATTTAAAAAAACACTCTTTACATCCATTTGATATAGAGTGGTGTCCAAATAACATGCAATGGCAAGAAGGAGCCTAATGGATTCTATCCTAGCAACTGGGTTTCTTCAAAATCAACCCTTCTATTTGGGTGTAGCCTTAGGCTACAAGCCTAGCTTTGTTTCTAATTATTTTCCCATTTTCATCTGTCTTATTCGTAAAAATCCACTTGGTCCCTATTACATTCCCCTTTTTAGGTCTATGAACCAAGACCCACACATCATTTTTCTCAAATTGGTTTAATTCTTCTTGCATAGCAACTATCCAATTATCATCTTTTATTGCCTCTATGATATTCTTAGGTTCAAGATGTGACACAAAACTACAAGAGCTTACCTTGCTTTCCTGTGAGTTTGTACAACTCAGTCCAGCCAAGTCTCGGTAGTCAACTCTTGGTTTATCCCTTGTGTTTACCTTCTCATTTAAATTTCCAACCACTTAGGTGATTGGATTATTCTTTTGAATCCTGCTAGGTATGTCCCTGGTCCGGTCCAGATTCCCCTCTTCACAGTCTGAACTTTCTGACTCTATAGCAGTTTCTTTTTGTCCTGATGTAGGTGGTGATATGATCACACCAGTACCTGCATCATCTCTCTTCATCCCTGTTTGATGCGTCTGTTCAACTATATTTTGGGTATCCTCCATTGTTTCCACACAATCTGAGATATCATCTTCAAGGGTTTTTAGATTTAAATCAGCAGTATCATCAAAAGTAACATTAATGGACTCCATCACAGTTTAGTTCTAAGGTTGTAAACCCTATAAGCACAACTATTTGTAGAATACCCTAGTAATACAGCCTTGTCACTTTTAAGATCAAATTTAGAGAAATAATCTCTATCATTCAGAATATAGCATATGCATCCAAAAACATGAAAATATTTGAGAGTAGGTTTTTTACCAAGAAGAATTTCATAAGGAGTCATGGTTGACCCAACTCTCAAGTAGACTCTATTTCCTATGTGACAGGCCGTGTTAAGTGCCTCAACCCAGAATCGTTTAGAGATGTTTTTAGAACTAAGCATGACACGTGCCATCTTTTGTAAAGTACAATTCTTTCTTTCAGCCACCCCATTTTGTTGAGGAGTTTTAGGGATTGAAAAATCATGGGTTATTCCTTTGGAGTCACAAAATTCAGAGAACAAAGTGTTCTCATATCCAGTTCCATGATTAGACCGAACTTTAATCACTTTTTTACCATGTAAAATTTTGACCTTTTTATACTACACTTTAAACACTTCAAGTGCTTCAGACTTTTCTTTCAAATATAGGACCCATATGTACCTAGAAAAATCATCTACACACAAAAGAATATTTCTTTTTACTCAAGCTTTCAACTTCAATGGGTCCCATAAGGTCAGTGTGTATTAGTTCCAAGATCTCAGAAGTGGAACTTTGATCTATCTTTTTGTGGGAAGCTTTAGTTTGCTTTCCCTTTGGGCAAGGACCACACACACTTACTTGTTTGAAATCAAGTTTAGGCAAGTGTTTAACAGCATTAAATCTCACCAACTCTTCTATTTTCCTAAAACTAGCATGACCTAACTTTTGAAGCCAAACCTCAAGATCATTTACTTTGGAGTTAAGGCAAGATAAGTTGTCACCAAAATTGTAACAATTATCTTGAGACCTCACTTCAGTGAACAAGCACTTATCAGTGCTATCAAACACTTTACACTCATGCTTGTCAAATTTAACATATAAATTGTCATCACATAGTTGGCTTATACTAATGAGATTAGCTTTTAAGCCTTCCACATGATAGACATTTTTCAACTTAGGCATATGATTAACACATAGAGTACCCTTACCAACAATCTTACCTTGAGCTCCTCCCCCATAATTTACATTTCCACCGTTGATTGTGGTGTAATCGGTTAGGAACTCAACATTACCTGTCATGTGCCTCGAGCACCCGCTGTCGAAGTATCATGAGCTAGCTTTGATGCTCTTGAGTGAGGTGAAAACCACTTTGCATTCCTCATTTTTCTTTTCCACCCACACAAACTGCCCAGATTTATGGTGATATGAATACATCCGGGGGCTCATCTGCGGAGCAGATTTTACAAGATCATGGATTCTTTTGTAACAAAAAGGTTTGATGTGACCTGGGACAAAACAGTAATGGCATACAAACTTCCTTTTCTTATAGTTTGTTTTATGATTTTGAAAAACTTTGGTTTTTGAGGAACTCTCTCCTTTTTCTACAAAAGTGGATTCATAGCCAAGACCATTTTTCGAATTATTTCCCATACTCAGAATTTCCTAAAGTTTAGCCTTTCCAGTATTTAATTTTGCAAAGTTTTATTGGCCTTTTTGAGTTCTGATTTGGTCTTCTCGAGTTCAATATCACGTTTAGTGAGCATGACCTCAAGTTTGGCTATTGCATCATTTTGGTTGTCATTTTCAGTGGTAACCTTTTCAAGATCACCTTTTAAAGTTGAAATTTCAGTAGAGAGTTTCCCATTAACTTTTTCGAAAACTGCCAATTTTTCTACTCGTTTTTCCCAGTCAGCATATAACTCAGCATAAGCATCAAGAAGTTCTTGGTAACTTCCATCACATACTTCTTCATTCTCTGTTTTTTTAGAAAGGGAAGAATTAAAACAGTAGACCTCAGAGTCAAAAGATATGATGGTTGGTGTGACTACATCTGAAGCTACATCAGCTTGATGTTCGTGACTAGGAGGCGAGACTTCCATGATTTATAAGTTTAGCATTTCATCATCGTCCTCACTATCACTAAGGGTCGCACAAAAGCTCATTCCCTTTTTCTTCAGAGTGATGGCACACTCATTGGCATAGTGACCAAAGCCTTTGCAGGCTCTACATTGAACAGTTTCAAATCTTTTCATAGCAAAACTTGTAGGTTTCTTGAAACTACTCTCAGTATTCTCTTTTGGTTTTTCAAAAGTATTTTGAATTTTAGAAGGAAATTTGTTGTCCCATTTTTTTTTTAGAAAAGTATAAATTTTTTGGTTAAAATGGTAACATCTTTAGTTTCCAAATTTGAAGTGTCAATTTCATTAGAAATTTCTTCAATCTCTTTAGTACTTTGGATACATTAGAGAGAGAGCAGTTGCAAGAGCAATATTTTCAGCTTTATGTTGTTGAATAGATGTGTTCATCTCAAACATGGTCAATTTACCCACAAGAGTATCTAATCCCATGGTTATGGTATCATGTGCTTCTTCAATAGCAGCAATTTAAATATTGAATTTTTCAGCAACAGTTCTTAACATCTTACTTACTAACCTAGAATTTGATATAGGCTTACCTAGGGAGAGATATTCATTTGAGATTTCTCTCAATTTAGCTGAATAGCTTTTTATGTCATCAGTCTCATTCGTTCTCAAGTTTTCAAACTTGTCCATGCAAATTCTCAACCTAGTGGCTTTAACACTATCATCATCTTCACAGTGACCTTGCAAAATATCCCAGACAATTTTTGCTAAATTTTGATTTATAGCAATTCTAAACATGTGTTTATCCACATGACTTGATATAGCACCAAGAGCCTTGGAATTATAGTTAGCTAGGGTAACTTCAGCAGTGGTCCATTCTTCCTGAGGTTTGAGTTTGAAGATTTTTTATGAGGTTTCCCCCTCTTCACTCTTACTTTCAACCTTAGGAGGAGACCATGGAATAATAATACTAAGCCACGCTCTTTCATCAATTGCTTTGATGAAGAGACGCATCTTAGCTTTCAAAATGGCATAATTAGTTCCATCTAAACCAGTAGGACGATATTGATTCAAGTTTAAGTGTCCTTCCATAATGACCACTCTTTCTTGGATCTCACTCAGTGTAATCGAGTGGAGCTCTGATACCAATTGAAAGAAATTGAGAGGCTAAGAAGTGCACAAGAACGCACAGAAGACTGCTGTGAGTCCTGATGCTATCACACCAGCACTAGCATCAGCTATAAAAGAAGCGAAATAAACAGTTTTAAAAAGAATTAAAGCACAAATAAAACACTTATCTACATCAACTTCCTGTAGACAATAAAACTTTTCTTATTAAACTTGGTTTTGAATCGGTTACACTAATGAACATAAAGAGAAGACAAAAATAACCAAAACTCTCTCACACAAAATAGACTCTTGAAAGTTTATAAGCTTCAGTAATTTGAGTCTGTAAACCGTGTAGAATGAAGGAGGAATGCGGTTTATATTTATAACCAATGAGTCCTTGATTGTAGAACTTGATTTGCTTAAGGAGATCTTTTCTAAATAGACTCCTATCTTCCTTAATCAACCCAAGCACTCCTTTCCTTATCATGACTCTTTCCTTTTATGAGAGATCCTACAAAATAACCAAAATAAACTAAACATATCCAATATTTGGTTAGTATGTTAGTCAAATAAAAATACAATATAAACAATATAAATAATATTTACCTAAATTAACTTAAAAATAAAGAAAGTAACAAATCTTAATTTAAGTCAACCTTTGACTTGTCAAGTGTGTGTGACATCACACACTTTCAAAATCAAACACAAATTATTCTCAATCAAACATGTGAAAAACCTAATTCCGTTCAAAATCTCGGTTCCTTAGCTCTCAATTTCGTCAACCCCAAATCCCCTTTACCCCAATCCAACTTTCCGGGATCATTCTCGATGAAGAAGAAGAGTTTAAATGCAGGGGAACAAGGGGAACTTGAACAGAGAGCACTAGCGTGTGCTTTGGCCATCGGGAAAGACGCTACAGTGATTGAATTTTACTCCCCCAAATGCATCCTTTGCAATTTGTTGGTTGATTTTGTCTCACATGTTAATAATAGGAATTCGAATTGGCTCAATATTGTTATGGCTGATGCTGAGAACGATCAATGGTTGTCTGAGGTAAACTTCAGTTCAACATTGCTTTCATTTGAATTGAATAGATGCTGCCTGAATTTGTGTGAATTATGGTGTATTTTGAATTCACATCACAGTTATTTCAATACACAGTGAAATACACATCACAGTTATTTTAGAAAGAATATATGATGCCTGCATTTGTGTGAATTATGATACCACAGTTTATCTGATATTGTTTATAAGTTTTTTTAATGTATGTCTCTTGTTTTATTTTCTTCAGTTCATTCCACTCCCCTCAGTTGCTGGATTCTATTTG
Organism: Adenophora triphylla var. japonica; assembly: GCA_022495995.1. Lineage (NCBI taxonomy): Eukaryota > Viridiplantae > Streptophyta > Magnoliopsida > Asterales > Campanulaceae > Adenophora > Adenophora triphylla. The sequence goes on from JAFEMH010004346.1 coordinate 71,961, forward strand.
GCTCGGTTTTTCACAAAGTAGAGTCTACGATCATACTTTGCATTTGTTGTGCTTGGAAGCTTGATGGTCACTTGGTTTGTGTTACATAATTTTTGGGACCTTAATATTTGGTTGGCAGGCATGTCATTAAAGTCCTTCTGTAAGTTCATAGTTGCCAATGTTGTCATGGCAATAGTTGTTCCTAGTTTAACTCTTCTTCCATAAAAGTTTCATTTCTTGACTGATGTTGGTTTGATAAGCTATGCACTACTTCTTTGCTACATTGAGAATCATTTTTTTAATTTTTCTGGCATATATTACTATGGTTTTGAGGATGAGGTGATGTACCCAAGCTATATGGTCGTCATGACAACTCTCTTGTCGATACAGGCACATCCGGACAAGAAGTTGGCTGAGGTTCTTCATGAATAAGAGCCAAATGTCTATAAAGATGATAATCACAAGCTTGAGATGGTTTGGCATTGATTGAGTTTGAGGCTTTATGTGGCTTCATTAGTTTTAAGGTAAATTAAGAATTCTCTGAAATCTGAGAGTTAATTTATTTTTTTCCTATTATGAATATTATTAATGCTAGTATTAAAGTGGATGCTTCCAAAGAGGAGTCATCAAGTTGTTCCTCCTTGGGCCAACCATGCAAGTAGTAGCCCAATTGTGCTAATTTTTTACTAGCTCAATTTTGATCACTACCACGAAGCACGCGAAGGCCGTAATGGGCATTTTAGGGCGCACTTTGCACTTCGCATCGTCGCTAGGAGCCTTAAACTTTTAACAAAAGTTAGATCGTGCATGGTCTGGTTTAGTAGTGGCTCGGTCCAGGTTCATTGGGCCTGTGGCAATTTGGTCTCGGCTAGGTTGGATGGGCATTGGCCCATACGGAATGGGCTTGGAGCGGCCATGGCCCGCTGATCGGATCCACACCAACTTTCCTGGGTGCGGGTCGGTTGGCCTAGAGTCGCGTTCGAATGAACTAGGTCAGGTTCGGGTGGACAGATCAAGTGTATCTCCCATCGGGTACGATCCAACGGTCTAGATTGGCCAGATCCAAAGTTGTGACCTTTGACAGAAAGGTCATCAGAACTCTTCAATATCTATAAAACGCCCCCTGGTTGTCAATTCATTTCATCAATTCATCCAAAGCATTAGATATTCATTTAAATATCATCTTGTAGCATTCTTCCTCCCTTCAAAGTTCAGAAGTTCAAAACACCGATTAAGTTTGCCGACTCTTTTGATTTGAAGTGCTTCTATCAAAGACGATAAGTCGTTTTATCTTACGAGAAGATTGCTAGCAACCGTAAGCACTTGGACGGGGCAATATCTTCTTGTGGAAATTGTGTTCAACACAAGACTCGACTTCCGGTTATTTCAATTTCGGCATTTATTATTATTAGTTATTATTTTGCCATTTTCAAGAAAGCCTTTTCAAATATTATTTTACAATATTTTATCAACAATCGCAATAAGATATTTCTGTTTTCTTGAAAAAATGGCTAATGAGAATGAAGTCTCTCAGTCCTCTGGGCCTAATCTCAGTCATACTCTTGATGCAGCCAATCAAAATGTTGCACCTGTTCCTGCTCTGACTCACCCGACACATAGTGAGAAACCATCAAAGTTCACTGGGGTGGATTTCAAGAGGTGGCAGCAAAAGATGCTATTGTACTTGACTACCCTTAGTCTGTAGAAGTTCTTGAAGGAGGATCCCCCTGCAATACCAGCTGATGATCCAGGCCATCAAACACGGATCGCTAAGGAGGCATGGGATCATGGTAATTTCTTGTGCAGAAACTATATCATGAATGGGCTAGATGATGCCCTGTACAGTGTGTACTGTCTCGTGGAGACGACCAAAGAGTTATGGAACACTTTGGAGCAGGAGTACAAGATGAAGGATGCCGGTTCAAAGAAGTTTGTAGTCGGAAAGTACCTTGATTTCAAAATGGTTGACTCGAAGACCGTTTCCAACCAAGTTGATGAGTTCCAGCTGATCCTATATGGATTAACCGCAGAAGGAATGGTTATGAATGAACCGTTCAAGGTAGCATCAATCATTGAAAATTTGCCGCCAGCCTGGAAGGACTTCAAGAATTATCTCAAGCAAGGAGATGGGGCTAGAAGACCTGGTGATTCGTCTTCAGATTGAGGAGAATAACAGGGAGAATGAGGCCAAGGCAGAAGAGAAGTCCAACAAAGGCAGAATGGAGGCTAAGGTTCACCTCGCTGAGTCAAGCACTAGCAACAAGTGGAAATGCTCAGCCTCATGGAATGCTAAGAAAGGACCAACTAAGAAGCAAAAGGATGGTTGCTATAACTTTGGCAAGCCCGATCACTTAGCAAGAGATTGCCGTCTTCCATGAAGGGAAAGGGGCAACAGAAATCAAGCCAACGTCGTTGATGACATGGAACTTGATCTAGCTGCAATGGTGTTTGAAGCCAACATAGAAAAGATGGATGACAATCCAAGAGAATGGTGGATAGACACAGGAGCTACCCGCCACATATGTGCTGACAAAGAAATATTCTCATCCTATACTCCCATCACTGGAAGGAAGTTATACATGGGAAACTCTGCTACTTCCAATGTCGTGGGGCTTGGAAAATTTGTGCTAAAGATGACTTCAGGCAAAGAGTTGACTCTTGTAGATGTGCTGCATGTCCCAGACATTCGCAAAACCCTAGTTTCCGAATCGCTGCTGAGCAAGGCTGGATTTAGACTAGTGTTTGAGTTAGATAAGTTTGTATTGACCAAGAATGGTTTGTTCCTTGGAAAAGGGTACCTTGATAAAGGCCTTTTAAAGATGAATGTAATGAATGTTTACCGCCCGCAGGCGAAGAATAAAGGTGTTTCTTATGTTTACTTGTTGGATAGTCCTAATATATATCATGATAGATTAGGTCACGTGAATTATAACACAATTAAGAAGTTAGTGAGTCAAGAATTAATTCCTATGAATAAATTTGGTTCGACTGACAAGTGTGAAATTTGCGTTGAAGCAAAAATGACTAAGTCATCATTTCCTTCGGTAATAAGAAACACAACACCTCTTGAATTAGTTCACACAGATATACTCCCTCCGTCCCATAAAACCTTACCCATTTTGCTATTTTGGGCGTCCCACTTTAAAGTCACACTTTCCTAAAAAAGAAACTTTTTAATACTTCTTTATTCATGAGACCCACTTGTCATACTCACAACAACTATCCACTTACTATTCTCTACCCCACTTTCTCTCTCCTACCCACTCAGAACTCCTACTTTAATAACATTATATATATTAACTCCTTATTTTCCATTCTCAACAGTAAATGGTAAGCTAATGTGGGACGGAGGGAGTATGTGATCTAAAGTTAGTGCAAACTCGAGGTGGGAAAAAGTATTTCATTACATTTATAGACAATTGCACAAGATATTGCTATGTATATCTATTGAAAAGTAAGGATGAAGCCCTGGGCTTTCCAAACCTATAAGAATGAAGTTGAGAATCAACTTAATGTAAAGATTAAGAAGATTAGAAGCAATAGAGGAGGCAAATATGTAGCTCCGTTTGAAGATATATGTTGGGAATCTGACATTATTCATCAAACAATAACTCCATATACGCCTCAGTCTAATGGAGTAGCTGAATGCAAAAATCGTTCTCGTAAGGAAATGATGAATGCATTGTTAATAAGCTCTGGCTTACCCGATAACTTGTGGGGAGAAGCCATACTCACTTCAAACTACATTCTTAATAAGATTCCAAAGAAGGGAATCGATAAGACTCCTTATGAATTATGGCATAATCATAAGCCGTCTTATAAACACCTCAAAGTGTAGGGGTGTTTGGATAAGGTTGCAATACCTAAGCCAAAGAAGGTCAAGATCGGACCTAAAACGATTGTCTGCATTTTCATTGGATATGCAAGCATTAGCAGTGCCTATCGGTTGATAGTGCACAGGTCGGACATTCCTGACATGAATGAAGGAATGACGATAGAATCAAGGAATCGTCATTCTTTGAGAAGCTTTATCATTTATGTTAAAGAAGAAGATAAAGGATATAGATGTAGTAAAAGGGCAAGAGCGAAAAAGTCTTTTGGTCCTTATTTTCTATCATTTATGTTAGAAAACGAGCCAGCTACTTTTAAAGAAGCTTTATCTAGTCCAGACGGTCTGTTCTGGAAAGAAGCAATTAACAGTGAGATAAAATCCATCATGCACAATAATACTTGGGTGTTGGTTGATCTCCCTTCAGGATACAAACCGTTGGGTTGCAAGTGGATCCTTAAAAGGAAGTATAAGGTAGATGGATCTATAGACAAGTACAAAGCCCGGCTGGTAGCCAAAGGGCTTAGACAAAAAGAGGGATATGATTTCTTCTATACATATTCTCCTGTCACAAGGATTACATCCATAAGTACTCTTATTGCAATTGCAGCAGTGCATAACCTTTAGATACATCAAATGGATGTAAAAACAACCTTCTTAAATGGAGAGCTAGATGAAGATATTTACATGGAACAACCTGAAGGGTTCATTGTTCCTGGTAAAGAACGGAAAGTGTGTAAACTTGTAAAGTCGTTGTATGAACTTAAACAAGCACCTAACCAAAAGAACGGAAAGTGTGTAAACTTGTAAAGTCGTTGTATGAACTTAAACAAGCACCTAACCAATGGCATTGAAAGTTTGATCGAACAATCTTGTCAAACAGATTCAAGATAAATGAATGTGACAAGTATGTCTACATTAAAGGAACATCTTAAACAGTGGTGAGGTTAAGTTGAGAAAAAAACTTTTAATGATTCCTATACCTAAGAGGTGGAGTATAGTAGGATACTCTTAATAGTAGAATCAACTATCTAAGTGAGAAGTAATAAGGCTGCTTCTAAAGGAACACTTATGAATAAGATATGGTCCAGGGCCAAAATGGACAAAAACGTGAGAGCAAAAAGTGTTAGAGCTATTATTGTGTAAGTACTATTGTCTTGGTATACACCATACAGTCACTAGTTCAAAGCATCGCGCTACTAAATGGCTTGTATATTCGATAGTATTTTACTAGGAAAGGTTCAAGGCCACAAGCTACCTATCCTGATGCAATAATGGTTCGCCGGAACTTCTGAACGAATCTTCATTCATGCACTCATTAATTGTCATTCATGTGGAGGATTGTTGGAAATAATTTTGGTAACTTGGTTGGACCAAGTTTTGACCTAATTATTAAAAAGATTTCTGTTATTGGAAAATAAAATAAGTTACAAATATGTGTAAGTACCCAAATCCAGATCGTTACAATCTGTTAACTCACACTTCCAAAGTTAACGAGAATCCGTTAACTTGCACCTTCCAATTTAACAAGACTTTCCAGGACTGCCCCGTGCATCCAAAATCCAAAGTGTATTCAACACACATTCGCACACGTGAAAATATCACTTTCCCAGAAATACACAATTTTCGGGATTTTTCGGGACTGTTCCGACATTGTCTCGGACAGTTATATAGAAAATAGTCAAAACCGGACTTAACGGAACAAAATGGGATTTCTTAGTGACTAAGCCAGACACGTGGCTTACATGTAAGCCTCCCCAAATCAACATCAATCAGATTTAAGGGTGAAAAGACCAAAATACCCCCAAATTGAAGTTATGGCCGGTCGGCCAGTTCTTCAAGATTTGCTGATCAGCCTCAGCAATCTTCCAAATACCCCAAAGGTCCCTAAAACTGAGAAACTGGCTAGACGGCTTGTTCTTCCATCTCACCTCCTATAAATACAGCCTCTCCCCTTCAGTAAATGAGGGCCAAAAATATTTACTCACAGGATTTCACCTCGGTTCCAGTAGCCAAAACACCATCCCGAGCCCCGAAATACCTCAATATGCGTGAATACCACGTTTTCCAAGCCAAACACGAGCCAAACACTTCCAAAAACACCTTTCAATCGACGTTTTGTGTCCCGTACACACCCTCCCGAGCAAAAGAGTCAACACCTAGCCATTTGTAACACTCTCACTCTCAAACTCCTATTCGCCTCATTTTACGCATCATACGCTACTTTTGATCCGATCAAAGTTTCCAAAATGTAAACAAAACGCTATCTACGGGTCTCAAAATGATCCTCCCTCTATCTGAGAAAAGTGATTTAGGGTTAAAACAGAGATCGAGTCCCCATTTCACTTTTATGTCTTTTACTGTCCGAACCGTTTGGTTCGTCGGTTGTCATTTTCATCGTCCAAACCGTTTGGTTCGTTGATTTCTATTTACCGTTCGGATCGTTTGATCAGTTGATATTGTCTTTACTTTACGCTCTTTACCGTCTGAACCGTTTGGTTCGTTGATCATACTTTTACCGTCCGAATCGTTCGATCCGTTGATACCGCAATTTCAATACTGTCATTTACGAATCCAAACCGTTTGGTTTGTTGATAGTATTTACTTTCAAACGTCCGAGTCACAAACTAACTCGTTGACCGTCTCTTATTTGTCATCATTTTCATCAAAAAGAGGTAACATCATAATGCCCGGTTCAAAATCGAAGTTTGTCATTCAAACTCTCTTTTCAAACTCCCTCAAAATCAGAATTTGCCATGTAAACCTCTTTTCAAAATCAAAAGTTTGACATTCAAACTTCCCTTCAAACCGAAGTTTGACATTCAAACTCATTTTCAAAAGTAACCCGAACATACACACACGCGCGCGTGAATTTCGAGAAAGCTAGAAAGACTCGCCATGTGAGACATTTCGGGTGATCTCAATTTTACTCTTCCCGAAACGTAACCTGACCTCTGAACCTAACAATCTCTGTTCAAACAGCTTTTTCCTAAGTTTTGCTCCTAATAAAAACGACCTCCTTTTCAAAAGCCTTTTCCTAAGTTTTGGCTCCAAATCAAAACGACTGTCTTTTCAAAAAGCCTTTTCAAAGTTTTTGCTCCTAATAAAAATGACCTCTTTTTCAAACTAGCCTTTTTCAAAGTTTTGGCTCATAATACAAAATGGCGTGACGACTCTCTTTTACGTGAAATCAAAAACCGTTCGCTGCGTTCCGCACGATCCGGGTAATTTCAATATGGAATCTACATTTGGTGTAGATTAAGAAAATGCATTTATTTTCTCGAAATCATTTTCGGGTGAATGAGAAATTAATGGCTAAAGATTGTAACTTGAAATAGGTAAATGAAGAGTTTAGGGGATATGAAAGAGTTATCCCACATTGCTTTGAAATATAAAGTAGTGCTAGTATTAAAGTGGATGCTTCCAAAGAGGAGTCATCAAGTTGTTCCTCCTTGGGCCAACCTAGTTAGACCATTGGGCCAACCATGCAAGTAGTAGCTAAATTATGCTAATTTTGTGCTCGCTCAATTTGGACCACTACCGCGAAGCACGCGAAGCCCGTGAAGGCCGTAATGGGCATTTTAGGGCGCACTTTGCACTTCGATTGGCTCATGCATGGTCCAGTTTGGTGGTGGCTCGGTCCAGGTTCATTGGACCTGTGGCGATTGGGTCGGCTAGGTTGGATGGGCATCGGCCCATACGAAATGGGCTTGAAGAGGCCATGGCTTGCGGATCGGATCCGCACCAACTCGCATGGGCGCGGGTCGATTTGTCTAGGGTCGCGTCCGAATGAACCAGGTCAGGTTCGGACGGTTCATGGAACAGATTCGGGTGGGCAGATCAGGTGTATCTCCCATCGGGTACGTTCCAATGGTCCAGATTCGCCAGATCCAAAGTTTGACCTTTGACAGAAAGGTCACCAGAAATCTTCAATATCTATAAAAGGCCCCCCAGGTTGTCAATTCATTTCATCAATTCATCCAAAACATTAGATATTCAGTTAAATATCATCTTGTAGTATTCTTCCTCCTTTCAAAGTTCAGAAGTTCAAAACACCGATTAAGTTCACCGAGTCTTTTGATTTGAAGTGCTTCTATCAAAGACGATAAGTCGTTTTATCTTACGAGAAGATTGCTAGCAACCGTAAGCACTTGGACGGGGCAATATCTTCTTGCGGAAATTGTGTTCAACACAAGACTCGACTTCCGGTTATTTCAATTTCCGCATTTATTATTATTAGTTATTATTTTGCTATTTTTGAGAAAACCTTTTCAAATATTACTTTTTTATATTTTATCAATAAATCTTTTTTTAGATCTATTAGATTGTTTTTTATTTTGATAATATATTGAAATTGTGCGAAAGATTTTACATACGCTTGGTAGCTCTAATGAATATGCTTGTATGGATGATTCCAAGTCCACCATTGTAATTCCATTGTTTACTTTACCCAATTGTTCATCATGCTCCATCATTCCCTTGTTCAGTGATGATTTTTGGTCAAAATTATAAAATGTCCAAAGATTAATTGTCCATTTTCTACTTGTGTTTACAAAATTCACCGATGTTTGCTTTAATGATCTAATTTGCATTTGCAATTTTATTATTCATATGAGTGTAGTTGGTGTGTTTGCTATTGCTCGAACATGTGGATGTAAGCATGTAATGGTCCAACTTGCAATTCGGCTGCAATGTCAATTACATGTAGGGGCAGTAGGATTGAGTTGATGGTGAAATTGTATTTGTGGGGGTTAAAATGCTTCTTGTTAGTACTTCATCCGTCTCAAAATGAATGTCTAACAAATATCCAAATTTAATCTTGATCAAAAATTAATTTAAATTTTTTTGAACATTCATTTTGAGACTGAGTAGAATTTTTGTTGATATACACTGATCTTCTTTGAACTAAGAATAAATTGCTTTAGGTGAATGAGATTGTTTGAAATTTTGATGTTATTATGAAAATATGGGGAGGAATTGCTTTCTTATTGTTATATTGTATTTGCAGTTAGTAAAAAGCTGGAAGCTTTAGCCGAAGTGAAGTTGCATATTCCAGCCATTGCTACAACTCACGTATGCTAGTGGAGCGGCAAAATTTTCAACTTTAGCATATGAGAACACCTTTCTTTTTTATTTTGGTTTGTTTAGCATTTGCATGTTATGTAAAAATATTCAATATCCTTAATCTTTTGCTAACAATTATTATACCATCAAATTACAGTAGTTGGTGCTTTTGTGTTATGTTTCAGTGATAATTGTGGTTGCAACTTCCAAGTAAATTTATGGATGCTCATTTATAGTAATTATCAATTATCATTTTGTTTCTTTCACCTAAGGAAAGATGAATTTGCACAAGTTTCCTGGTACTTTGGTCGTGTTCTTATTAATAGTTGACAACAGAGAACGGTCGACAACTGAAAATTATTTAAAGAACAATAAAGAACAACTTAAAAGTTTTCAATTGTTGATCGTCGGAGTTTCATTTGTTTGTTCCCAGAGTTGGTCACCGAAGTTGGTGGTCATCGAAGTTTATCGCGTTATTAGTAGTTGACAACTGAGAACTTTCTAAAAAGTTCTCAGTTGTTTAGTTGCCGAAGTTGATCGTGATCTTATTAGCTTAGTTTACAACTGAGAACTTACTGATAAGTTCTCAGTTGTTTGGTCACCGGAGTTGATCGTGTTCTTAGTAATTTAGTTTACAACTGAGAAATTACTAATAAGTTAAGTTCTCAATTGTTTGGTCGCCGTAGAGGTCGCCGGAGTTGGTGATCGGAGTTGAAAAATGACATTTGTAAAGAACTAAGAACTTACTGATAAGTTAAGTTCTCAGTTGTTTGTTCACCGGAGTTGATCGTGTTCTTAGTTGTTTAGTTGACAACTGAGAAATTACTGATAAGTTCTCAGTTGTTTAGTCGCCGGAGTTGGTGATCGCCGGAGTTGATCGTGTTATTAGTAGTGTAGTTAACAACTGAGAACTTACTGATAAGTTCTCAGTTGTTTGATCACCAGAGTTGGTGATCGCCGGAGTTTATCATGTTCTTAGTAATTTAGTTGACAAATGAGAACGTACTGATAAGTTAAGTTCTCAGTTGTTTGGTAGCCAGAGAGGTCGCCGGAGTTGGTGGTTGCCGGAGTTGGTGATTGTCAGAGTTGATCGAGTTCTTAGTAGTTTAGTTGACAACTGAGAACTTACTGATAAGTTAAGTTCTCAGTGTTTGGTCGCCAGAAGGTCACCGGAGTTGGTGGTCGCCGGGGAGGTCGCGGGAGTTGGTATTCGCCGGAGTTAATCGTGTTCTTATTAGTTTAGTTGATAACTGAGATCTTAGTGATAAGTTAAGTTCTTAGTTATTTGGTCACCGGAGAGGTCGTCGGAGTTGATCGTGTTCTTAGTAGTTTAGTTGACAACTGAGAACTTACTGATAAGTTAAATTCTCAGTTGTTTGGACGCTGGAGAGGTCGCCGGCATAAAAAAAAAAGTCGCCGGAGTTTGTCACCGGAGTTGGTCGTCGGAGTTAATGATTGCCGGATGTGTTTACTGGAGAAGATGGGGAGGGGTGACCTAAGGTGATGGTGGTTGGAGAGAAATTAAATTGATAAAGAGATTGGACTTAGTAAAATGATAGGAGGGTGAACTTAGTAAAATGCTGGGAGGGTGTACTTATTAAGCTAGGGATTACGGAGTATATGGTTAAGCAAAATACAACTTGTCCTAGGAGATTGTATTGCTTTGTTAGAGGAATTATATGATAAATGCCTCAAATACAAAAACGTAAATTTCATCAATCAAAGGGCTCCTAGTACCAGGACTACTACATAATACCATTAACAACACACAAACAAGAACTTTTGTTGGAAATAAAATGAATCTTGGGAGTAAAAATTAAACAAACTACTCCCTCCGTCCCAAAATAAATGACTAAAAAATTCTTTAGTTTTAATTAATCAAGAGCAATTTCTTTATTTTGGGAAAGAGGTAGTAGTATATAGGGTTTACATCTAAATCATACATCAAAAAAAAAGAATAAGAAACTGCAGCAAAAATAACCCAATAGGAACAAACAGAGAACACAAAAGAAGGAGGGATTTACTGTATAATCCCTTAAACTTATCAATTATACCTCATAAGACAATCAATATTTCATCTAACCATATAATCCCTAGCTTAATATGTACACCCTAACTAAGTTCACCCTCCTATCATTTTACTAATTTCACCCTATTTACCAATTTACTTATCTCCAACCACCATCACCTTAGGGCACCCTCTCCCCATCTTCTCCAGTCAACACTTCGCCAATCATTAACTCCGGCGATTTTTTTTTACGTCCGGCGACCTCTCCGGCGATCAAACAACTGAGAACTTAACTTATCAGTAAGTTCTCAGTTGTCAACTAAACTACTAAGAACACGATTAACTCCGGCGACCACCAACTCCGGCGACCTCCCCAGCGACCACCAACTCCGGTGAACAAACAACTGAGAACTTAACTTATCAGTGAGTTCTCAGTTGTCAACTAAACTACTAAAAACACGATCAACTCCGGCGACCAAACAACTGATAAGTATTAGTAAGTTCTCAGTTGTCAACTAAACTACTAATAACACGATCAACTCCGGCTACCTTTCCGGCGACCAAACAACTGAGAACTTAACTTATCAGTAAGCTCTCAGTTGTCAACTAAACTATTAAGAACACGATCAACTCTGGCGATCACCAACTTCGGCGACTAAACAACTGAGAACTTAACTTATCAGTAAGCTCTCAGTTGTCAACTAAACTACTAAAAACACGATCAATTCCGGCGACCACCAACTCCGTCGATCACCAACTCCAGCGACCACCAACTTCGACGACCTATTCGGCGACCAAACAACTGAGAACTTAACTTATCAGTAAGTTCCCAGTTGTCAACTAAACTACTAATAACACGATCAACTCCGACGATCAACAACTCCGCCGACCAAACAACTTAGAACTTAACTTATTAGTAAGTTCTCAGTTGTCAACTAAACAAATAAGCACACGATCAACTCCAACGATCACCAACTCCCGCAACTAAACAACTGAGAACTTTTCAGTTTGTTCTTAGTTATCAACTAAACAAATAAGAACACAATCAATTCAGCGACCTATCCGGCGGCCAAATAACTGAGAACTTAACTTATCAGTAAGTTATCAGTTTTTAAATAAACTACTAAAAACACGATTAACTCCGGCGACCACCAACTTTGACGACCAAACAACTGAGAACTTAACTTATCAGTAAGTTCTCAGTTGTCAATTAAACTATTAAGAGCACGATTAACTCCGACGACCACCAACTCTGGCGACCAAACAATTGAAAACTTAACTTATCAGTAAGGTCTCAATTGTCTCCACTAAGAACACGATCAAATTCGGCGAACTCCAACTTCGACAACCACCAACTGCGGCGACCAAACAACTAAGAACCTAATTTATTAGTAAGTTCTCAGTTGTCAACTAAAATACTAAGAACACGATCAATTCCGGCGACCTAATAACTGAGAACTTAACTTATCAGTAAGTTCTCAGCTGTCAAATAAACTACTTAGAACACGATCAACTATGGCGACTACCCACTCCGACAATCAACAACTGAGAACTTAACTTATTAGTAAGTTCTTAGTTGTCAACTAAACTATTAAGAACACTATCAACTCCGGCGATCACCAACTTCGGCGACACAATTACTGAGAACTTATTAATAATTTCTCAATTGTTAACTAAACTAATAAAAACAGGATCAACTCCGGCGACCGCCAACCCCGATGACCAAACAACTGAAAATTTATCATTGAGTTCTCTGTTGTCAACTAAACTACTAAAAATATTATCAACTCCAGCGATCACGAACTCCGGCGACCAAATAAGACTTTCTTGAATGGTTGTTTTTGGTAATTAGATTGAATTGAGATGGTTGCAAAATATTAGAAAATATTGCGATAAATTTTTGTGATCACTGCAAAAGATTTTAAAGAAATACTCCCTCTATGCCGCATACTATTTCTATTTGTGTGTTTGATGTGGATAATAAGAAAAAGTGTAAGTGATGTAAGTGTTGTGAGTATGAAAAGTGAGGTACGAAAGAGAATGAGTACGAGGAATAATAAGTAGATTGGTGTTGTGAGTATATAAGTAAAGTAGATTGGGTCATTTACTTTACCTTTATAAATAAATAAAAATTACTTCCACCATTGTTTTTAAAGATGCTATTGAACAATTATCCGGTTCTTATTATCCCACTTCACCACTAGTTTTAGAACATTGTGCTAAAATTAGTTATATATTTATGCATTTTAAAGATTGTCCAGTATTATAGGTGAATGTATTGGTATGATGAGAATAAAATGGATTAAATATTTTTTGAACATTCCACCATTATTTTTAGTAGCTAAACTATTAGATCCTAGGATAAGAGAAAATGGTTTAGAACAAATACTTGCATATTATTATAAGAATCTATTTTCCACCAGCATTGATTTTTACTTAGATAGACATATCCCAAAGGCAAAAGACATTGTAATTACTATTAAAAATACTTTATATGGTCTTTATAAAGAATATTATGATCTTTTTTTGATAATATCGTTTATCCTAGTAGTGAAAATGTAGGTGATAGTAGTTCTCATGATGATGATATCGATCCCTTTTCGTGGGTAGATAATTTAATAAATTATAGAAGTCAAAAACGTTAACGAGGTGGTTCCACTTATATTGAACTTGAATCATATTTAACCACTTATTTTGAGCCTATAGAAGAATTTGATATTGTAAAGTGGTGGGCACGAAGGGTAAAAAACTATCTCATTCTCTCGTTGATAGCAAAGGAGATCCTAGCCGCTCCCGCCTCAACCGTCGCCATATAAGAAGTATTTAGTGTAGGAGGGTGTGTCTTGGATGATCGAAGGTCAAAGTTGACTCTATATAATTTAGAATATCAAATGGTGCTCGGCGATTGGACAAAAGCCGAACTAAGAACTCAAGATAAAAGAAGCAGTTCCGAGGAGGAGGGGGCCTTTGATGAAGATACATCGACAGGAAGCGAATGAACTACACCGCTCCATAAGGTAAGTTAATTGTAATTTTATAGATTAGACTTTTTTTTATATATAGATTAGACTTTTTTTTAATAGATTAGACTTTGTTTTTTTTAATAGATTAGACTTTTTTTTTTTTTTGAAGATAATGTAATTAGAGGTAAGGCTCCTTTGGCTTTGGTTCATTGGTTGTCCACCTCCTTGTAATTTCTTATTTTTATTAATAAAATTGGCCAGGGTACCGTCCCTGTTTTTTTAAAAATACTTTTGGATTTGATATTATTACAAAGTTTAAAAAGATAAAAAAAAGGTATATAAAAAAAGTTAAAAAAAACTAAACAAACGAAAGTTTATAAAAGAAAAGAGGGACGGATTATCCTTTATTTATTTTTTGTTTTTTATAAATTTTTTATTGACTAGAAAATAATATTTTAGACTTTTGTTTACTAGTGATATTTTTTTCAAAAAGATATATAAAAAAAGATAGAAAAAAATTAAACAAATAATATTTTAGACTTTTGTTTACTAGTGATATTTTTATCGGTCAACACACCCACAAACTCCAATCGGTCAACACTCCAATCGGTAAATAATTTTTTTAAAAAAAACACACTCCAATCGACCATTTGCCAATCGATTAACAGACAATCAACTGGTCAATCATCCATTCAACCGATCAATCATACACAATTTTTTTTTTGAAAAACACGGTTCAAATCAGAATCGAAATCGTACGGACGGTTCAGAACCGTGAATCGAAACCGTCTATATTCGGTCCGATTACGATTCAATGTATGGCGGTTTTGTGAACCGCCGGTCTGAACCGGCTGGACATCTCTAGTCCCTGTCTTTTACATACACAGTACACAAATTATGTGTAAATCAGAGAGTCTGCCATACTTTGACTCGCGGTAAAGCTTCAATTTTAACCAGTGATATTTATATCTATAATGAAATAGTTAAAATTGATAAATAAACACGAGCGGTTAAAATCGTAAATTCATAAAAATAAAAATAATAATAATAATAAAAAAAGTCACATTTCAAAGAGTGCATTACATGACAATTTGATAAATTAATACTCCCTCCGTCCCGCTAATATTAGCACACTTTCCTTTTTGGGCGTCCCGCTAATATTCGCACACTCCCAAAAAGGAAACTTTATATTAATAAAATATTCACCCAACCCCACTCATTCTCTCTCCTACATTATTTTAATACTCACAACACCATTATAATTTATTACACCCTCCACTCATTCTCTCTCCACTCATTCTTTTACACTCACAACATTTTATTAAAATATCATATTCCTTAATTCCCGTGCAAACAGTATTTGTGCTAATATTAGCGGGACGGAGGGAGTATATGATTATGGCCGGGACTAAGTGAGTACATTATTTTTATCTATATATAAAGGCCGGAGTGGAGTGCAGAGCACTTCAACAAGCTTATTTTCCCTTCAAAATATTATTTTCCCTCCAAAATATGAATGATTCTAGAATATTTTTAGATTTAAATCAACTAATCAAGAAAATAATTAATTGTCTTTAAATTAACCTATTATCCTATTCTCTCCTCTATTAATTAAATGTAAATGAAACATTACTTTTTTTCTCTTACTTTTAGTCACTATGCATAAACTTCTTTTTTCACAAATTCATAAGTATCATTATTTTGCAAACTCTTAATTTTGCAATTAAAAAATGAAATATGAAAAAATAATAGTAAAAATACATTTAGAAACACATGAAATTTTTCATTTAATGAATTGATATTTTTGAAATGTGAGTAATAGTAATAATTGTTTTTTTAAAGACTTATGTATAACAATGATATTTAAATTTTTTTTTCATTTTTTTCTTAAATGAAGAGTGTTTTTAAAATGGAAATAGTTATTGATTATGCTTAAAAATGTGTAATAATATTAAAATAATGTGATGATATATTTTTGTTGAAAATTCTGTTTTCAAAATTATATTCTCTTAAATTCTTCTTTGTTTTTATTAAAACCTTTTTCCTTTTTCTTCATTAATTCTTCGAACGAAGTGATTTTTTTAGCTAATAGTAAAAAATAGGCTTGAAATCTTATTTAGCCACTTTTTTTATATACAACTTTTGAGTTTATTGTTGATATTTTTTTTTGTTCATTAAAATTCCAAAAAATAATAAAATAAAAAATTGAGATTTTAGTATTTTATTTAACCATATTCTTAAAGAGTGATACATAATTAAGTTTCAGTGAGTGTTATTTAGATGAACTTTCATAAATTAAAAAAGAAATAGTAAATACAAAGTATAAGAAGGATTTTCAAATTTTGGGATAATTAATTTGCTTTGAAATTTTAAATTCATTCTTTTTTTGGGTTATAAATTTTATATTTATTGCTAAAATAATAAATATAGTGTCATAACTATTTCAAAATAATTTTTCTAAAAAAATCTATTTTATATGGGTTTTTCTAGATAATAACTACTCTCTCCGTCCCACTTCAATTGAGCCATGACATCTTTGCACGCTTTTTAAGAATTTTTTTTAAAAAATGAGTAAAGAATTGAAAGTGGGTAGAAAATTAGAGGAGAGAGAATGTAAAAGTTAAAAACATTTAATAGGAGAGAGAATGAGTGGGAGGAATAGTAAGTTAATGATTGATTTTTTTGTAAATACTCCCTCCGTCCCAGTAATTAGTTCACCATTTTTGGCTCGGCACGTAAATTAAGGGTGGAGAAAATGTTGTGAGTATAATAGTAAAATAGGAGAGAGAATGAGTGGAGAAAATAGTAAATTTGAAAAATGTTGTGAGCGTAATAGTAAAATAGGAGAGATAATGAGTGGGTGGAACAGTAAAGATTCTTTGCCAAAAAAGGAAAGGTGAAGCTTTAAATGGGACACCCAAAATGGCAAAAGGTGAAGTTATTAATGGGACGGAGGGAGTATGTTAAAATTATAAGGGTATAATGAATAGTTATTTTGTAAATATATAAACATTATGAGGGTATAAATGTCTGAAACACTGTTCACTTCTTTCCATTTATGTATGGAATGACTCATTTGAAGTGAGACGACCCAAAAAGGGAAGTGGCTCAATTGAAGTAGGACGGAGAGAGTATAAGATAATTTAAAAAAAGAAAACTATTACTCCCTCCGTCCCACAATTGTGCGCACTTTTTGGGCCGGTGCGGGAATTAAGGTAAAAGGTGATAAAGGTGAAGTGTTGTGAGTGTAAAAGTAAAATAGGAGAGAGAATGAGTGGAGAGAATAGTAAATTTGAAAAGTGTTGTGAGTAGAGAGAAGTGGGTCCCATTTTCATTTTAGGAAAGTGCAGATTATCGTGGGACGCCCAAAAGGGGTCTTTTTACTGATTATTGTGGGACGGAGGGAGTATATAATATTGGTTAGAAAATACGAATTATAACTTTATAAGATTATATCCACAAAAAATATTTTTTAAAAGACCCAAATTAATGAAAAATAGAGTTGTTGATAATATTAATTACTTAAAAATGAGATAATTATTTTTATTTAATGACAATAATGCAAATCAAATGAGATAATTATATTATTGATCGAGCGTTTATCGCACATCACACACAGTTGTTACACTAGTCTAGCTTCATTCAGCAAGCAAATACCAATAATTTTTCCATCTTCTAAACCTCAATTGTTATCTTCAAGAAATGGATAATCAGTGTAACCAATGACAGGTTCCGGTGTATAAAATGTTTCTCTTACGTACTTATTGAGAGTCGCATTAATCAGTGTAACCAATGACAGGTTCCGGTCATTGACTTGGTCTTTCATGAACTGGTCTATTAGGAATCCATGAGCCCCATGGATCTCAACACCATCAAAACCTGATATTCCAATAATTAATCGAAGAACGAATAGATAAATATAAAAATCAATGTCGTAAACTCAAATTTATATTTATTCTCAAGAACTTACCAGCTTCCATAGCATTTCTTGCAGCAACTCTAAAATCATTGACAACAAGAGGTATTTCCTCTGTAGTAAGTTTTCGTGGAGGTGTAAATTGTGCAACGTCTATACCATTGCTACTAATCTGAGTTAACGGTTTGTTTGTGCATGAGATTGGGGCCTGTCCATTTGGCTGAAAACCTGTTCGACAAGAATGGATACTAGGCTGAAGTGGGATTTTCACTGACTCATATCATCCAAGTTCTAAATATACTTATTATTATCAAAGATGGTTCAAGAATTACCACCGGACATTCGAATTGTGCATTTCGCATTGTGCTCATTAGAGTTGCAGAAATTGAAGAGACACTAATGATAAGGCAAGAACTTACCGCTATTTGAAACCCTTCCAACATGCACAATTTGACAAAAGAAGACACCGCCTTTTTCATGAACAGCATTCACAATAGGTTTCCAGGCTTCAACTTGTTCCTTTGTCCATATACCTGGTGTAAGTGGAAACCTATAATTGGAAGAAAAAATAATGTAAGTACTTAAGCAGATATACAGAGGCAAACTACTACTCCCACTGTCCCAAAATGAAAGTCCACAAAAATTGAATTTTGCTTTTCATTAATCAAGAGCAAATTTGAAAACTTTTTGGACATTCATTTTGGGACGGAAAGAGTAAGAAATTGCAATACCATCATGAACTATTAAGAGCATGGAATTTTATTATTACCCTTGCGCGGTATCGGAAACCCCAGTGGCTTCAGTAATGAGGAGGCCTCCTTTAGTGGTTCTTTGAGAATAATACAAGATAGCATGCGGCTGAGGAACATTATTGTACGATCTTTGCCTTGTAAGTGGAGCCAAAACAACTCTGCATATTATATTATAAAGAATTAAATTATTAAAGTAATCCCTAATGTTAAGGTCTGGATGTTTTCAGCCAAATCTATGAAGCAGAGCACTGGTGGTAGCAGCATCCAGTTCTACAAGTAGCATGAGAGTAGACAATAGAAATTTGATAATCAAAGGCTTTCAGTTTGTTAATATCACAATGAAGCTAAAACTAAGGCTCCGTTTGTTTGGGAAAATGTTTTCCGGAAAATATTTTCCCCACTTTTCTAAGTAAAATGATTTACGGACATAAATGTAAGTGCTGATTGAAAGAGTTGGTAACTTAGTATATATTCCGTCTCTTTACAATAACAACAACCAAAAAAGGTCTTCACCAGTGACAGAGATAGGTTCAAGTTACATTACTAAGCAATAACTAGTGGACCGATCACAACTAAATCAATTTAATCACTTCAATTTGTATTCAGCGTTTCCAAACATCCATTCTGAGTTCAAAATCATTGAAGGCAACATCAATAAGTCAGTAACAACCTATAATTTCTCTCCATATCAAAAAATTCAGAATCCCCTAATCTAGACATGTCCAAATAGAACCGGGAACCGACGGAACCGGCGGGTAGAACCGGAACCGGGAACCGGCGAGAACCGGGAACCGCCGGAACCGGGAACCGGGAACCGAACGGAACCGGGAACCGGATTGAAACGGTTCGAATATGAATCCACCATATTGGGAACCGAGGAACCGGCGGAACCGGGAACCGGCGGTTCCGGAACCGGGAACCGACGATTGATCAAAGTAAGTTAAATGTAATATTTAGCATTTATTTAGTACTAGTCAGTAACCCGTCGGTATCCGACGGTGAATCATTTTTATTATTAAGTAAATAATTATTTATGTGTTTTAATTGATTTTTAAGTAACAATATAAATCGAAATTGATAATCAATGTAGCGGATATTAGGAGTATAATTAATACAGAAAAAAGATGTTGACACATGATGTAACGTGGAAAGCTTTTGAGACAACTATCTCGCCGGCACAAAACCACGGGAGGTTAGGTATCTGCCTAACCAAAAAACATTATTAAGATTTTAGTGTTACAACTTTGGAAGATGAAGAGATATGGTTACAATAGCGTGAGTTTAATAGTGTGTGCCTAAGTGTCAACATAATCTCTTCCATCTCCTATATATTTAAAGAAAAACAAAATAAAAACAAAGAAAATAATAAGAAATTGCAATACTTTTGTTTAACCACAAATTGTGCGACATAAATTCTCAGAGTCTGTCGAAAACTTCCTTGTAGACTACATTCAGCGTCTTGTCATATGTTTGAGCATCTGAATCACAAATAATAACTTTAAGTCCTCTCTTGCTGGTTACTCTGAAAAATGCTACATAAAGTTGTTCGTGACTGAAAACAGGCTGTGAAAGATATAGTCCTACATGGGAAAGAGATTGTCCCTGACTCTTGTTGATTGTCATAGCAAAAGAAACGGCAAGTGAAAATTGCCTTCTTTGGAATCTAACCGGAAATTTTGTCACATCTGACGGAACATTATCATTCTAGGAATAAGCACCTTCATGCCAGCATTCTTTCCCGAAAGCATCTTGGCTTCGACTACGTGCTTACCTACATATATGTAACAAAATTAAGTATTGAATTATATGTATATAAAAAATAAAAAATTACTGTATTTACCTAATTGAGTGACAATCATTCTGGTGCCGTTACACAATTCAGCAGCTTGATCAAGATTTCTCAAAAGCATTACTATGCACCCAACCTTTAGCTTAATAATGTGATTTGCCAATCCAAAACACTTGATAGTGTTTAGAAATTCAGGTGAGAATATATCTTCAGCACCATTTTCATCATCCTCATCCTTACAAATGGCATCAGAACTCATATATTCAACTTCGTCTCCCGGAAAGAGTGACACGACATAATCATTTATGTTATCGACAATCTCATTTGTTGGAGCAAGCACAGCTCTAGTTTGGAAGAATCCTTCGACATCCTTATTTTGCAATAAGTCAGGATATATAGATTCGACTATTTTTGCAATAGGATCTGAAGCCTCTCGAATCAATATATCATCAGAAAGGTTAATGTCAATTTCCCCATCATTATCTCCACCGACAATCCCATCTCCGACACTCAAGAGCCACTGAGGGAAATCTCTTATCTCTTCGAAATCATGAGAAGTAGAATCACCCTACATTAAGTTAAATATATACAAATTACTTAAATTGAAATAAAAATATTTAAGTAGATGAATAAAGGCTATTTAAGAATTACCTGCAATCTCATATTATGCGTCAATCTGAGAACCTCACATTCATTCCATATTTTGGATGAACAGAGTGCAGCATGCACAATATCATGCTTACTCCCTTTAGGAACAACAGGTAAAATCTGTCTGAAGTCACCACCGAATACAATAACTAAACCACCAAATGGTTTATTGGAATATCTCCCCTCGGGTGTACGAATAATATCTCGGAGGCTACGATCGAGAGCCTCAAAACAATGTTTATGAGCCATTGGAGCTTCGTCCCATATAATTAGTTTGGTTTTCTGTAGAAGTGTTGCCTCATCCATACCCGACTTTAGTTTACTGCAAGTTGAGCTCTCGTTTACCTGTATCGGGATACCGAACCTAGAATGCGCGATCCTACCTTTCGGAAGGAGCAATGAAGCTATGCCACTGGAAGCAACAGGAAGAACAATATCTCTCCTGCTCCTTAATGCAGAACACAGTGTTTTTCATAAGAAGGTCTTTCCCGTATCACCATAACCATAGAGGAAAAACACACCACCGTTTCCTCGATCAACAGCCGACATAATCTTATCATAAACACTCTTTTGCTCGGCTGTTAACTGAGAATGTAATCTGAAGTGCTCAGCTTTCATCTCATCAATGTCATAAGATGTCTCATCCAGAATGAGCTTATTTATCGCATCACCAATCACATTGCCACAGGTTTAGGCATGTCTTTAAATTTATGGAGACTGCTGCAATTCTCGATCAGTAACTTCTCAATTTCCGCCAAAGCAAGATTCTGGACCTGTTCATTAATTAATTTCAAACCTGAAATTATAAAAAACAAAATAAATATATTAATATAGATAAATATATAGAATCATATTGTATAACTGTAAAGTAGAAATAAAATCATAATTGATATTTATTGTAAAACAAATATGTAAACATGGAACGGAATACCCGGATTATCGTGCATCCTCCGATACTTGTACTCTATATCATCAGATAATAAGTGTCAAGTCTTCTCCCATACCTCTCCCGGATTCGACATACTATTAGATAGTAGCAACATAGAAAATAGTCTTCTCAGACTATCGGGCAACCTCCAATGACTCGCTTCTATAATTCCATCAACATATTCCTTGTCATCATCTAATAATCCCAGAGCGTAACATGCAGATTTGAAATCGGGATGAACAACGCGATTTACAGTTCTCAAATCCTTGAATTCCATGGGACCCGCTACATGATTCAACATTATCCTGAGGTAATACAATTCTCCGCAATTCATTGGAACATGATAAATACGCCCAACTGCAAAACGTTTATCTTTCCTCGGACGCCATTCACGTTTAGTTCTATCCCATACGAAATGATGAGGAAATTCACAGTATTTATATTTCCGAGCCTCTGAATGAATACTGTTATACTCCATCCACTTCATAAATTGAGATTCTTTAACTGTCGCTTTATCCAAAACATCAGGAAGAAAGTCTCCGTCCTTGAAGGGGATACTATGATCACCCTCCAAGTGAAAAGCCAAGCGCTCAACAGGAGGGGTCCGATAATGTATGTCGAATCCGAAAATCCTCCACATAGCTTCACACGCAGAGACATATCGACAATCAATTTGCCTTTTCACCTCATCGTTTTCGATTGCAAGGCATATCCTGTCGGTTCCCTTGTTTATATACTTGAACAAATACTTGATTGCCTTGCTCTGATTGCAGTACTCGACATTTATGTGAGCTTCGTACTTTAGCAAAAGATATGGATTGAATGGGACAACTGAACGATTGTCGAGAGCAACTCCACCCTTATCAATTATGAAACCCGTGTCTCTTCGCCTATATACATGATACCCATTCTCGTCTACACGAGTGCGATCATTGAATGATTTAGGGAATTTCTTTGAGCACCTGTTGTGATCCATACACGGAGATTTAGGATTAGCAGCACCACATGGTCCATGCAACATATATTCAGCAACTGCCTCGTATAATCTAGGATATTTCTCCTTGTCAGGAATCTCAGCAATAATCCACTTGTCAATATCTTCAGGATTATGACCTCGATCATGGCGGTTAAGAAAGAGAAGAATATGAGCATGCGGAAGGCCCCTCTTCTGAAACTCCACCGTGTATATAATTGCATGAATCAATTAATTAAAATAAGAGGAACATGCTAATAAAAAAAATATAATTGACAAAACAATAAGAGGAAAATAAATAATATTTAAAGATTTACTTACTTGCTTTTGGGGTGCCAAATACTTTGCCTTCCTTGAAATTTGCAATCATCTGATTAAGCTTCATTCTAAATACCCTGTTTAATACATCAGGCCTATCCTCAGGCCTAATGCCATATTTTTTACAGAATCTCGTAATCTCCGGCCATTTAGGATTACACGTAAATGTTATGAAAAGTGACGGATACCCGGTCCATTTACATATAGCGAGAGAATTCTGGTAATTTTGAGTCATCCACCGCTGTCCGCCGGTATAAGTGGATGTCAATATAACTCGTCTCCCAGATGCTTCGCCGGTATCTCCCCTTACCGATGCATCCGACAGATTTTTATAAGTTTCCATCCGAAGAGTAGGCTGATTATGACGTATCCATTGAAGCCTCTATGTATCCATCATAACATATGCATCAACCATAAATTGCTGCAGTAACCGACCGCTTCTCATAAGATGTGATCCTTCTCTTATCCTCTCCTGAAGTCGAAAAGATAAAAACTCTTTTATTGACAAACTTGATCTCTTTGCCCCGGGAGGTTTATTTCTCGGAATGTCTGTGAAATATCCATCTTCACCGTATACAAATAACAGAGGATAATGTAGAGGAAGGTAAGATTTATCAAATTCATGAATATGTTTCAGATCCCCATTCTGCTTTTCAATAACAATGTCCCTGACATCACCCGAATCATCAATATCACCTTCAATTATAGCAGCGACCTCTGAGGCTGTCGGCATATTAAACGGTTTTTCATCTCTACCCCGCTTTCCTATAAGCCTCAATTTAATATCTTTCTTCATTCCAATATGTGCTCTGGCCATTCTGTACGTCTGTGCATAAGGGTTATGCACATCTATCATATTTTTCAAATCAGCAACAAATGACTCATCGAATGGAGAAGGCTTATCTTTATCTTTCCTGCTTGTGTGAAAGAATCAGACATATAAATAGAAGATAGTCATACAATATATGTAATATAAATTATAATTCTCGAATAATTAAATAAAAACGTACCTGAAAACATTAATTCTATTTTTAACTTCATTATCCGTGTCATAGATATAAAGCTGAGAGAAACGGGGGGGATGGCCGTCATTAGGCAATAAAGAACCTATCATATGATCATTCTTTCCTTTCAATTTAAACGAATAAGGACCACGACCATTGTTTATGCCATGGTCAACTGCACCGGTCATTGAAGTGAATGCGAACATAGAATTGTACGCTCGAATATTGTCTTTATAATTTTTACTCTTTTCATGCTTGTTCTCTAAGAGATCACTCAATAACTTAGGTGGCTGCACTAATGGGTCAATCTGAACTTTTCCATTCATGCAGCATAATGAAAATTTAGGCTGTGTTGATGCTTGCGTACTTTTTAACCTTTCATCATACCAGAACATCGCACCACATTTCGCACATTCGTACTCCAGATCGCCTATATCCCCATAAACTACAATATATTGATAAATATTTAAATTATGTTAGTAATTCATTGGCTATACAGAGAAAATAATAATATAATATATACTTGAGAAAAAAAATAATAATAAACACCTGTATTATATTGTTCGTCCGAATCTTTTTCCTTTCTACCGACGCGCGCTTTCTTGGATTTTTTCTTCTGATTTATTAACGACTCACTTGTTGTCGCATTCATGCGAACATTGTTTATTAACGCGGATTCTGTATACAAATGGAATATATGACTTAGTATTAATGAAATATTTTATCATAAAATATTGAATAATAATTTGTAATAATAAATAGTTTTATTTAAAAATATCAAATGTTGAACAATTAAAAAAAATCATTACCTAAATTCACAGTAGGAGATAATAATGTTGTATTATTTGCTACTGTTACATTATCTGTTCCTACAATGTCAAAAGAATGTTGAGAACGATTAATATATTTATTTTAGCTCTTTAAAATATATAGTTGACTAATAAATCAAACATATAACTTATCAGATATATGACTGTTTTTCATTAATTCAACTTCAATTGCAGAACTGAATCCATCAACATCCAAATTTATCTTTGAAGATTCCAAAATAGAAGCAGCTACCTTTCTTGGTCTCCCGATTTTTCTTTTTCCACCGTCTTTTAACAAATTTGTCGTAATAGAATCTAAAGAAGAAGAAATAGTTTTTCTCGGTCGTCCAATTTTTTTTTGGCTCAAGGAGCGTGCCGTGAAAAGTGTTATGTACACTTGATGCTATGCTCGTAAATTTAGCTGAATAAGAAAAATAATAATTCTTTAATAAAAGATTATTAAGAAATTAAAATAAAAATAAAATAGGAAAAATATTGTAAATTAACAAAGAAAATCATACATATAGATCCACGATCGTGACTTGAATTAGGAGTAAGATTTTCATTTATATAGTTCACACCAATACCTGTATATCAAGTATTATTATATTAGATATAAATTAATTAACAAATTTATATAAAAAAATCACATTATATATATATATATATATATATATATATATATATATATATATATATATATATATATATATATATATATATATATATATATATATATATATATATAAACAATTTTTTTTTTAGAATTTGTCTTTATAATGAAAATACTTCAAAATTGACAAAATTCAATAACATATTACCTTGAGTCGTAATACAACTTTGATGATTACTCGGTGAAATCAAATGACTATCCGATGATAAGTCCACTAAAAATAAAAATAAATTCATTTAAAATGATAGTAAAAAAATAAATATAAAATCACGCATTCTTATTTATCTTTATTGCGTGATTGAGAGGGTATTTCTATTTCATACCCACAATTTTTTTTAATTACCGATTAAAGTCAAATTAAGAACCTTATTTATCTTTATTTTTTCTTAATTACCGTTTAAAGTCAAATTAGAAACTGGTATAATAATACTAACAACCCGGATTACATCTCTTATCACCTCTTATTCTCTTCATATGACTGTTTTGGATAAGGGCCGGTTAAGGTTCACATAAATGGTGAACCGGACCGGAACCGAAATCGGAAATTTCTTGTTTTTCAATAATTTTTAGTTTCTTTATTCATTATTGACCGGAATCGAACCGGAACCGCATCGAAACCGGAACCGAAACCGTACCGGAATCGGATTGTGGTAACCAAAACCGGATTCGGGGTAAGCAAAGGCCGATTAAGGTTCACCCTTTTGCCAAACCGGAATCGACGGTTTCAAATCGAAACCAGGGCCCGATTTTAGCCATCCCTAGAAAATAGTCGATTATTAAATTTGTAAAAATAAAAACCGATAAATTAGTCAAGTGATAAGAGTAAAAACTTTCTTTGCCAACTTTGACCACCAAATTGTTGACTAAGCAACAACTAATCAAAAATAAAATAAAAATATACCCCTATATAATAATAATTAATAAATCTAATTAATGAAGCCATATTAAACACATGAAATACCAACAGAAGCGGGGGCAAACCGGTCAGACGCAGTCCTCCTCACCAACGACTTCAAGTCCGGCGAAAGTCCGTCGAAGTCACCAACAACAGTATTCTCCGGTACTTCGGGAATTGTAGTAAGGGCGCCGGAAGTATCGTAGACATAATAAACTCCCTCACGTGATCCTTTCTCAACTCGAAACCATGAAGAGCTTTTACTATTGTTGTAATGTTTCGGCCGAAAGACGGAACGGATGAATTTCTGGAGGGAGCAGGAGATTTTGGAGGGTTTTTTAGACGGAGGTTTTTGGTGGGATGGCGGTGGTGGTGGTGGTTTGCGGTGGTCGGATAGATGGGGCATTGAAAGGGTTCTGGCGGATATAGCTGAATCGAGTTGTCGTTCGAATGATTTGAGCTCGAATGAGTCGTAGAGAGAGCTCTCACAATCCCATACAACATGTTTTTGGTTGTTTTATTTAATTTCTTCAATTCTTCTTCTGGTCGTCTGGTTGTTGTTTGGGGATTTTGTGATTGTTTTTCCTCTTTTGGCTTTTCCATGATCTCCATGGTTTTTGGCTTTGTTGTTTGGGGATTTTGTGGTTGTTTTTCCTCTTTTGGCTTTTCAATAATATTCTCTATGGGTTTTGGCTTTGTTGTTTGGGGATTTGGTGTTTCTTTCTCCTCTTTTGACTTCTCCATTTCTTTGTTTTCCATAACTAACCGTGTGTGAGAGAGAAAGTTGTGTGTTTAGAGGTAGGTTGAACGTGGAGAAGAGGGTGGTGCTTATATATGGAGAGAGACGGGTGTGTATGATGCGTGTGTCTGCGCTTTTTTTTTTTTTTTTTTTTATAACGGAATTAGTTTTATTTTTATCAAAATCGCAAGTAAGATAAATACACTTGGTCTTAAGAACACCAGATAAAAGTTACCAGGGAAGCAATGGCTAAGGTCAATCCATGAAGTCGTGCACCACTTTCCACATTAAGGAGATTGAGATTTTCGAAAGACAGTTCACAATGTGTGAGATAAGAACTCCCGATGGGGGGTATAATCCGAAGAAAATCCTCAATGTCCATTTTTTTCGAATTTATGAAAAAAAAAATACTTAGATATAATCTAGAAATTTAAAGTTATATTATCCAAAATATATATAACTGAAAATGATTTGTTATGCTAAGATGACATCTTAGTTATATTTCAAAAATTTGAGATTTATCGAAATATATTATCCACATTTGAAAAATTGTTACAGTTAAATATAATCTAGAAATTTAAAGTTAGATATATCTTATCAAAATTTTAAATTGCATTATCCGAATTTTGGGCACCAAACAATTTATGATTATATTTCAGTTTATCATAAATTTCAATTGCATTATCCGAATTTTAGAGAGAATTTTTATTTTAAAGCCTATATTTTTTTAACTAAAATCTGGAATAAAAATGAGTTGGAAATTGTTGCTGATGTGGCCTTTGACGTGGCCTTTTCTGGAGGCTCTAAATAGTTTTGTTGTTTATATTATATATGATTTGTACTTGTAGTGTAGTGTCTTTACTGTCTTAAGAGGTTTGGATTTAAAAAAAAAACAAATTAGTTAGCGTCTTTACTGTCTTGTTTTAAGAGGTTTGGATAAAAAAAAAAGTTAGATAGTGATGGAACCGGTGGAACCGTTGGAATCGGAACCGGAACCGGCGGATAAAACCGGGAACCGGATTAATATGGTTCGAATACGGTTCCGGCTATTTGGGAACCGGAAACCGACGGTTCCGAAACCGAAACCGTTTGGACATGTCCACCCTAATCATCAACTCAATCAATAACTAGGTAGTAACCGTTGGTACCGTGACCACCACTGCCACCCCACATTAGTACGATAATGTTTGATTTGGGGGACCGCTGACACCCCACATTACTACGATAATGTTTGATTTGGGAGACCACTGACACCCCACATTACTACGGTAATGTTTGATTTGGGGACCACGGCCACATTAGTATGATAATGTTTGAATTGGGCCCAGCCCGGACCGATTTGTTTTTGGGCATATCTCATACTAAGTGGGCAGACATACTAGTCAATTTTTCTTTCAATTGTCGACATGACATGAGACTTGGGTTGAAACCCCGACATAATCTCCATTAATTCGCAATAAAGAAAATTAAAAGAGAGATTGAGAAGATCATACCTATGAGAAAGTTGAAGGTTCCCCATTTTGTAAGGAGTCAAAAGAGGATTTTGAGATTCTTCAGCATTCGCCATTTTCGCTCAATTGATTCTTGAAATTATTTAGAACTTGATGAGGGGATATTGAAAAGCTTGAAATTGATATGAGAATTGGCTAATTGAGTTGTTTATATAGAGAAGATGGTTGGGAAGCAAGTAGTTGGTCAAGCAAGTGTGGGAAGTTAGTGGGCCACCGGCGGCGGTTGACGGGAGCGCCAACGTCAATGTTTGGGGCTTTGGGCATCTTTGTATTATTGTATAAGAGCATGAGATTTTTGGGAGCTCTTTCTTTTTATTACTTCCTTCGTCCTAAAATGTTTGTCCCATTTAATTTTTTTATTAAATTTTGATCACAAATTTATGAGAGATTGATCATGTTCATAAAATTTTAAAAGTTGTTATTGATAATATTATTAATGATAAATCAATAGAAATTTTTAAAATTTCATGAACATAATTAAATTATCATATATTTGTGGTCAAAGTTCAACAAAAAAGTCAAATAGGACAAACATTTTGAGACGGAGGGAGTATGAAAAAGCTCTCTAGAGCTTTTTGCTATTGTGAAGCAAGTTGAAAAAGTTTCTTACTAAGGAGCAACCCCTTTTGCAAAGAACTCTCTCAAACAGCTCTTTCCTTTACTTTTGACCACTTTTTCATATTGATCATTAAATATTATAGAAAAATGCTAGAAAAAAGTTTAATGTTGTTGGATTGGGAACAAAAAAGTTGATAAAAAAGTCCTACCATTGTGAAAAAAAGCTTGAAATTTTTTATTATTAAGTTTTAAATGATGTGGCATATTGAAATTACAAAAAAGCTAGAAAAAAAACTCTTATCATTATCATTGTGAATGTTCTAAAGAGAGAAAATTACCTTCTAGTCCTCAATTTAATCAAATCTACATTCTAATACAATGAAAAATCATATTTACGTCATACTCCTACCTCAAAAATATATTAACCATATATTCTCTCAGCTCATAACGCAAAAAAAAAAAAAAAAAAAAAAAAAAAAAAAAAAAAAAAAAAAAAACACCCTCTATGCTTTCTCTCTACTCTCTCTACCCTCTCAAACCTCCGGCCACCCTTATACTCTCAAACCTCCGCCCACCTGCTCCACTCCGCACCTCCGTTCACCCCTCCCCTCCCCTCCACCATGCTTCGTCGCCATCAACAATTTCGGCGAGATCTTCGACTCCGATGAGATCTACTCCGGCAAACCTTCAAGCTTAGATCTGTGATACCCTAACCTGATCATATTTGGCCGCTTTCGTTGTCGCCATCCCTCATCTCTGTTGTACTCTCCTTCATCTGCAACAACTCGTCTTCGACCAGTCCAACCCAACGCCAGATCCACCTTAGAAGTTGAAGATCTTGCTTTAACTTCATCATTCCCTTGTTCATTGGTGATTTAAAATCATGGGCAAGGGAGTTGGTCTTTAGACTAGAGCCATCAGACTAGAGCCATCAGCGATCAAAATCTTGGGTTGGGTCACTAGAGTACAAAGTTGAAGAAAAGAAAGAAAGGAAAAAGAAAATGTTGGTTGGCCATTGCTCTTGACCCGATCGGTTGATCGATGTTCACTGTAACGACCCCAAAATCCATAAATAATAATACTTAATTTAATAATAGAATAGCCTCCAACGGCTACTAAAACCATAATTCAAAAGTACTAACCATTATTTGAAATAAACTTAAATGCGGAAAACGGTAATAATCTCTACGGCTAGTACAAACCACTAGCTCGAAATACTTAATATTCTAAAATAATTATTTGAACTCCAAAAGCCGCTAATCCATCAAACACGCAGCCAATCCTCTCCAATCATTTATTACCTGGGAGGGGAAAGAATATGAAAGGGTGAGCGAACAAAGCTCAGTAAGTTCATACGGGGTCTCTTCGGTTTCTAAGAAGAGACGACCGGAACGAACGGAGTTTAATAATATGTCAATGAAAGGATGACATGTACAATAAATAGTTTTGGTACTGAGAATGCCAAAGAAGGGTACTTTTTCAAATAACAAGTAGTGGCACTTTTACAATAACAGATAGAACTTTATACACACTTGTCCGTCAATTCCAAGTAATTGTGCACCTTTAATCTAGGGTGACTCCGATACACACATTCGGTGATCGTTGAATAAGAAGATCTACGCCTTTAATTTAAGGCGCCCCCTTATTCTGAATAAGAGAATCTACGCCTTTTATCTGGGGCGCTCCCTTATTCTGATATATCATGATAATCACATCTATAGAATTTAGGTCATTTCATTCGACTAGACCATTTCATTCTATAGTGAGGTCATTTCAATCGACTAGACCTTAGGTCATTTCAATCTGTCTAGACCAATTTATTTAACTTTGAGACCATTTCAATCTGTCTAGGCCTTAGGTCATTTCAATCTGTCTAGACCAAATACATATAAAGTCCTCATCAATTGGACAATTTAACATCATATATTCATAGTGTTCATGGTACGAGAACACATAAGTCAATTTCAATTCACATAGATACACATTGAACAAAAACGCATCAATGGTAAGATATTCCAAAACGTTCATAACGAGGGAATACAAATGAATAACTACCGCCACTTGGTAGTATACAAATCATCAATAGGGAATTCTATAACAAAGGAAGATACATTCAAATACCGAATGAACGTAATCCCTTACCTCCTGCCTAACTTGGACCGCTCTTCCCGTGCGTATCTACAAACACGTAAGAGTAATTTAGTATTCGCATTTGTCGTTAACTATTCTTTACTTAGTTAAATCTTATGCGTTAACTCCTTCCTTTTCTTTATTTAGTAACTTTCTAAATTTGGAAAGTTTCTATTTTAGGAAACTTTCCTTATTTGTAAATTTCCTTATTCTTGGCTTTTGTCATTTCCTATTTATAGTTTGATTTTTATTTAGGATTGTTTTCTCTTCAATCCTTAACTTTAATGTAAATTTCTTCTTTTAGGATTTCCACTTAAGTCCTTTTACTTTTGATTAATTACTTAAAGGTCCTCCATATTTTAGGTAATTGCTAAATAATCCTCCAACTTTTTAATATTTGCAAATTAGTCCTTCAACTTTTAAATAATTGCAAACTGGTCCCTAAACTTTTAATTAATTGCAGCTTTAGTCCTTCTCAGCTTTGATCCTTTCAGCTTTAGTCCCCGCTAACTCTCCATCCGATTTCCCGACGGTTCGCTTAGCAATTTAACGATTTTGGCTTCAAACCTGCTCAATCTAGTCCCTTTTCGCTTAAAAACCTAACCGTAGTCTTTTAATACTTAACCAACAGCTTAATCAATTAAACCAAAACACCTCCAATTTTGGCCTAGGGTTTCGCTGGCCTTCACAGATTCAATCCAAGGCTTGCTTTTATTTTTATTTTATTTTTTTCCTTTTCTTTTCTTTTTACTTTTGTTCCTTGTAAACTAACCCCAAAGATTAATTATTTAAAACCAAAACAAACACCTAATCAATCCTAGGGTCTCGGCCGTACATCACAAGCTCCCAGTTCAAGGCTTTTTGATTTTTCTTCACTTTTTATTTTATTAACATTAGCCTAGTAAATTAATTAATTCACCTTTTTAATCATTCATCCCTTAACAAAATAATTAATTTAATCTATATTCTTTCTACCCTAATTTCAAAAACAATTTAGGGTTATGAACATATTATTGTAACATTAAATCTCCATCATTTTAATCCTCAAATCATTTATTTAACATCAAGATTTAACATTTAAAAACTTGAAAAAAATCATTCAAGAACAATAGTATTTTAAATCTTCTAAAAATCATAATTAATTCCCTAGTGCTCCGAATTGAATGAAACGAAAGAGAGAAGTTAGGGTTTGACATTACCTTAATTTTTGGTGAAGAAAGCTTTCCCAAAGAACAACCCACGGCCGCTCCTCCTCCCCTTGCAGTTCCGGCCGCCTAGGGTTAGGGTTACTAGGGTTTTTTTTTTTTTTTTTTTTTTTTTTCTTTGGTAACTGACGGATGAATTATGGGAAATGATTAGGAAGGTTTATTGTATTTAAATGTATTTACTACCCTCCTTGGGCCCTCTCTTGCACAAGCCCAACCCTAGTCCATTAGTTTTAACCCAATTAATTTAAAAACCCATTTACTTAAGAGTTAATTTCTAATTATAATTTCATTAATTAATTTATTTTATTAATTTTTTCTAATAAAATAATTAATTAAAGTCTAAAAATTTTTGGATTCTTACATTCTTACCCCCTTAAAAGAAGTTTGTCCCCAAACTTAACGTACCTTAAGTTGAAAACAGGTCGGGATACAATTCACGCATTTCGCTTTCCAGTTCCCAAGTTGCTTCTCTTTCGGTATGGTTGCTCCACTGTACTTTCACATAGGGAACCAACCGCTTTCTCACATTCTCGTCTTTTCTGTCGACGATCTTGATCGGCCTTTCATCATAAATCGAATCGGCACGGACTTTTAGCTGCTTGTACTCGATTACGTGGCTCGGATCGTGAATAAACTTCCTTAGCATGGAGACATGGAACCCATTATGCACTCCAACTAATACCGGCGGTGGTGCCAATCTATAGGCCACTTCCCCAATCTTGCTAAGGATCTCTAATGGTTCCACATATTATGGACTTAATGTTCCCTTGGCTATACTCTCTTGCATCTTTACTGCTTCTTTGTCAATTTCTTGGGCTTTCTTAATTCTGTTCAAAAATGTCGGCTGAACCTTCAGCTGAACCACATACCTTTTAACTCGCACTTCTAATTTTGAAACCTCAATGTTATTCAACGCACTTACCCCCTTAGAAATTAACGCCGCAAAGGTTCCTTGATTCTTCCTACTCAATGCATCGACCACCTTATTGGCCTTCCCTGGATGGTTTGATATCGTGCAATCATAATCCTGTAATAATTCAAGCCATCTCCTTTGTCTCATATTAAGCTCATTCTGAGTGAGAATGCATTTAAGACTCTTATGATCCGTATATATATTTGACATGTTGTCTCATGCAAGTAATGTCTCCAAATTTTCAATGCGAATATCGCCGCTAGTAATTCCAAATCGTGGGTCGGGTAATTCCTCTCATGGTTCTTTAGTTGCCTAGATGCATAAGCTATCACCTTATCATTTTGCATCAACACACTACCTAGTCCCTTCAATGAAATATCCCTATATATCACAAATTCGTCCGATCCTTGGTATAGTAAGAACCGGTGCGGACACAATTTGACTCTTCAGTTCTTCAAATTTCTTTTCACATTCTTATAATTAAACAAACCTTGCTCCTTTCTGCGTTAACCTTGTTAACTGTACTGACCACTTCGAAAGTCATTCAATGAATCTCCTATAGTACCCTGTTAACCTCAAGAAATTTCTTATTTCACTGACTATAGTTGGTCTCTCCCATTTTACTATAGCATCTATCTTTGTAGGATTTACGACAATCCCATCCCTAGATACCACATGACCTAGGAATACTACTTCCTCAAGTCAAAATTCGCACTTAGTTGAATTTAGCGTACAACTGCTGGTCCCTCACATCCTTTTCGTAGCATCTTCCGAGCCTTCATCACTGATATAAGACCCAATTGACTTCTCGGCTTTGATCCTTTAAAATAAAACTCCTCTCCAGGAGGTAACCCAAAATGTACTTCCTTCTTAAAACAATCTACTTTGTCATGGTACGCAGATAACCAATCCATTCCCAAAATGATATCAAATTCATTCATTTCTAATTCCATTAGATCAACCTCGAGTTCTCTACCACTTATGTTCAAAGGACAATTTTTATATACAAACGATATAGGGATCGACTCATTAGTCGGGGTATCTATCACCAAAGGTATTTCTAATGCCTCAGGTTTCAATTTCAAGTGTTCCGCTAAACGGTTACTAATAACAGAATGGGTAGCGTCAGTATCAATCAATGCATGAACGCTACGAGTACAAAAAAAAAAATGAAGAGTACCTGCCACGACGTCATTTGTGGCTCTAGCATCCCTGGCAGTCATGGTGAATACACGGCCACGACCTCCTCCACTTCCTTTGTTGTCGTCCTTAGTTCCTTGAGCATTAGCGTCCTTCATGGAGTTCCTGACATTTCCATTTCGTATGTCCCACTTTATTACGCTTGAAGCACCGCCCGTCCTTATGCCAACAATCCTCGCTTTGTGTACCCCATCGCACGTCTTACATTTTTCATCGGTGCCCCTTCCTCGAGTGTCCCTTTGGTTCCCGTCTCTGCGGTTCCCGTAGTTCTTGTTCGGATAATTGTTACTGCCACGCCTTTCCCACGGTCTTCATCTCGTAGCCTTCCGCTTATTACCGGCCCTCCCCGATTCCACTTCTCGTGAATCCCTTGGACCCTAGTCGATTCCTTTTCATTGAACTTCCTCTTTTCCTCTTTCTTGTTGCGATAGTTGTCTCGATTCTTTCTCCACTATTCTCGGCCCGGCCCAACACCCGGCCATAAGTCGGTAATGATAGAGGGGTGATCCCGAATCCGATCCTATCACTTAAGCCTCGCTCGAATTTTCTCGCTTCGATCTTCGTTCTCGAAGAAGGCTGGTGCAAACTCCAACAATTCCGTGAATTTGGCACAATACTCATCCACGGTTTTTCCTCCTTGTTCCAGGGTCAGGAACTCTGCTACTTTTGCATTTCTTACACTTGCTGGATAATACTTATCGTTGAACGCGGTCTTGAACATGTCCCACGTGTAGTTTCCGGTTCCACGTGCGCCAGCCGCTTCGCGCTCGGCTTCCCACCAAGTTTGCGCACTACCTTTCAACACAAAAGTTGCGAACACCCCTTTCTGCTCTGCGGTGCAAGTAATAGTCTCAAAGATCTTTTCCATATTTTTAATCCAGCGTTGTGTTTCTCCTTCGGATCTCCGGAAAACGAGTCAGGTTTTCTCCTCTGAAACTGCTCCAGAGGGTCCCTGAGCGGTACTTGTTGAGGTGGCGGCTGCTGCTGCGCCAACCCCTGCACAACTTGACCAATTCCGGTCACTGCCTGAGTTAAAGTCTGTAACAGATTTGCCATGTCAGGGTCTGTCTGTCCATGGTCGCCATTTCCACTCCTGGTGTTCCTCGACATCTGAGGACGATACATAACATTCTCATTATCATACGAATACAAGGTGTTTTCACTCACACCAATACTAGCAATATTCATGCTAATTACTTTATACCTATACACATATACAATTTTAATACATATTAACACATTCAATCATAGGTCATTTCATCAGACCACCAATCGTTTCACTAGATTGGTAATTACTTTCATAGGTCGTTTCACTTGACCCAAAATTAATCATACTTGGCTATTCATTTAGCCAGTTAACATATACTTTTGGTCAATTCACTAGACCACTCTTTCATGTTCCAATTCAATTCACATAATTAACATTTAGGAACACAATTACGCAACTATAATTTAATTGCAACTAAACTTTATTTCATAACTAAAATGAAAAACCAATAAAACATCCAAAACCAAAATCCTTGCTACTAGAACGAAAACTGCTAACTCACTATCTCTTCTAGGAAATAATAGTAAAATAATACCCCACTTTTCACTCATGGAGTTGCATTCTTCCTAGATCTTCCCTTAGGTCTTCCACTTGACACTCTCACTTTGTTCTTGGATCCCTTTGGTCTTCCTCGAGTCCTATGCATTAGTGTCACTAGTTTCTCATCCTCATCAAAATCGGAGTGGCTCCACTCCCTATTATTTCTTCAGCTACTTCTTCTATAGCATTCTCATTCACTAGGTTACCTTTATTTGGTACCTCAACTGCCAGCATCTTAAGTCTTTAAATCCTCAAGCTCGTGATACCATCGATAAGCTTGTTCTCTCGCTAGACCACTATTTGTATTTATACAAGTCCATCATATACAACTTAAGAGTAGTCCTTCGCATTACTCGAAGGATCTTGTTATACTTCCAGAGAAAACTTATTCTAGGCTCTTCCCTAAAATAGTAAGTTTCCCAAAATAGAAAGTTTCTATAAATAGAAAGTTTCTCAAAATAGCAAGTTTCCGTAATCAACAAGTTTCCAAAAATAATAATTTCCTTAATATAGAAAGTTTCCAAACTTAAAAAGTTTCCTGAAATAGAAGGTTTCCGACTATAGAAAGTTTCCTAAAAGAGTCACTTTCCAAAAGTGCTAACTTCCCAATTACAATCTCTTAATTTCCACAATTTCATAGTTAGACTCTTGAGAAATTTTACCCTAAAATCCTCCGTCCCAAATATTTTCTAGGTAGGCCCAATTATATTCAAGTACTACTTCTTCTAGTATGCTTAATGCTCTAACAGTCTCCCATGTGACCTAAAGCCAAAGCTCTGATACCAACTGTAACGACCCCAAAATCCATAAATAATAATACTTAATTTAATAATAGAATAGCCTCCAACGGCTACTAAAACCATAATTCAAAAGTACTAACCATTATTTGAAATAAACTTAAATGCGGAAAACGGTAATAATCTCTACGGCTAGTACAAACCACTAGCTCGAAATACTTAATATTCTAAAATAATTATTTGAACTCCAAAAGCCGCTAATCCATCAAACACGCACCAATCCTCTCCAATCATTTTATTACTCGGGAGGGGAAAGAATATGAAAGGGTGAGCGAACAAAGCTCAGTAAGTTCATACGGGGTCTCTTCGGTTTCTAAGAAGAGACGACCGGAACGAACGGAGTTTAATAATATGTCAATGAAAGGATGACATGTACAATAAATAGTTTTGGTACTGAGAATGCCAAAGAAGGGTACTTTTTCAAATAACAAGTAGTGGCACTTTTACAATAACAGATAGAACTTTATACACACTTGTCCGTCAATTCCAAGTAATTGTGCACCTTTAATCTAGGGTGACTCCGATACACACATTCGGTGATCGTTGAATAAGAAGATCTACGCCTTTAATTTAAGGCGCCCCCTTATTCTGAATAAGAGAATCTACGCCTTTTATCTGGGGCGCTCCCTTATTCTGATATATCATGATAATCACATCTATAGAATTTAGGTCATTTCATTCGACTAGACCATTTCATTCTATAGTGAGGTCATTTCAATCGACTAGACCTTAGGTCATTTCAATCTGTCTAGACCAATTTATTTAACTTTGAGACCATTTCAATCTGCTTCCAGGCCTTAGGTCATTTCAATCTGTCTAGACCAAATACATATAAAGTCCTCATCAATTGGACAATTTAACATCATATATTC
Organism: Adenophora triphylla var. japonica; assembly: GCA_022495995.1. Lineage (NCBI taxonomy): Eukaryota > Viridiplantae > Streptophyta > Magnoliopsida > Asterales > Campanulaceae > Adenophora > Adenophora triphylla. The sequence continues at coordinate 110,025 of JAFEMH010004346.1, forward strand.
ATAGTGTTCATGGTACGAGAACACATAAGTCAATTTCAATTCACATAGATACACATTGAACAAAAACGCATCAATGGTAAGATATTCCAAAAACGTTCATAACGAGGGAATACAAATGAATAACTACCGGCCACTTGGTAGTATACAAATCATCAATAGGGAATTCTATAACAAAGGAAGATACATTCAAATACTGAATGAACGTAATCCCTTACCTCGGTCTAACTTCTTGGACCGCTCTTCCCGTGCGTATCTACAAACACGTAAGAGTAATTTAGTATTCGCATTTGTCGTTAACTATTCTTTACTTAGTTAAATCTTATGCGTTAACTCCTTCCTTTTCTTTATTTAGTAACTTTCTAAATTTGGAAAATTTCTATTTTAGGAAACTTTCCTTATTTGTAAATTTCCTTATTCTTGGCTTTTGTCATTTCCTATTTATAGTTTGATTTTTATTTAGGATTGTTTTCTCTTCAATCCTTAACTTTAATGTAAATTTCTTCTTTTAGGATTTCCACTTAAGTCCTTTTACTTTTGATTAATTACTTAAAGGTCCTCCATATTTTAGGTAATTGCTAAATAATCCTCCAACTTTTTAATATTTGCAAATTAGTCCTTCAACTTTTAAATAATTGCAAACTGGTCCCTAAACTTTTAATTAATTGCAGTTTAGTCCTTCTGCAGTTTTGATCCTTTCAGTTTAGTCCCCAGTTAACTCTCCATCTGATTTCCTGACGGTTCAGTTAGCAATTTAACGATTTTGGCTTCAAACTGTTCAATCTAGTCCCTTTTCAGTTAAAAACCTAACTGTAGTCTTTTAATACTTAACCAACAGCTTAATCAATTAAACCAAAACACCTCCAATTTTGGCCTAGGGTTTCGCTGGCCTTCACAGATTCAATCCAAGGCTTGCTTTTATTTTTATTTTATTTTTTTCCTTTTCTTTTCTTTTTACTTTTGTTCCTTGTAAACTAACCCCAAAGATTAATTATTTAAAACCAAAACAAACACCTAATCAATCCTAGGGTCTCGGCCGTACATCACAAGCTCCCAGTTCAAGGCTTTTTGATTTTTCTTCACTTTTTATTTTATTAACATTAGCCTAGTAAATTAATTAATTCACCTTTTTAATCATTCATCCCTTAACAAAATAATTAATTTAATCTATATTCTTTCTACCCTAATTTCAAAAACAATTTAGGGTTATGAACATATTATTGTAACATTAAATCTCCATCATTTTAATCCTCAAATCATTTATTTAACATCAAGATTTAACATTTAAAAACTTGAAAAAAATCATTCAAGAACAATAGTATTTTAAATCTTCTAAAAATCATAATTAATTCCCTAGTGCTCCGAATTGAATGAAACGAAAGAGAGAAGTTAGGGTTTGACATTACCTTAATTTTTGGTGAAGAAAGCTTTCCCAAAGAACAACCCACGGCCGCTCCTCCTCCCCTTGCAGTTCCGGCCGCCTAGGGTTAGGGTTACTAGGGTTTTTGTTTTTTTTTTTTTTTTTTTTTCTTTGGTAACTGACGGATGAATTATGGGAAATGATTAGGAAGGTTTATTGTATTTAAATGTATTTACTACCCTCCTTGGGCCCTCTCTTGCACAAGCCCAACCCTAGTCCATTAGTTTTAACCCAATTAATTTAAAAACCCATTTACTTAAGAGTTAATTTCTAATTATAATTTCATTAATTAATTTATTTTATTAATTTTTTCTAATAAAATAATTAATTAAAGTCTAAAAATTTTTGGATTCTTACATTCACAACCAAGATTGCCAACATTATTGGTCCATTTGTCAATCACTAATTGGTTGATAAAACTTTTTAAACATTTTTTTTAATTATAGCTTATGAATAGGTATAAATATTTTTTATTCATACATAAATTAAAAATAAAATTAACAAAAAAATTATATGTAATTTTGATTGAGCACATTTGGCAAAAATTCGGCAATGATAATTAAATATGTCATTTCATTTCATGTATTGTAATTTTATTTTCGTTATGTATTATAGTATCAAGTTTTAATTTTAATTTTGTTTGATATTTTTATTAAGTTTGTTTTATGCAGTTATTATAAATTTAGTAGTTAAATTTATTTTTATTAATTTATTATTAGTCGTTCTTGTGTGAAACTAGTTCTAGGATAAGCTATCCTAGAACCTGTTTTTCGAAAGTGCCTTTTCTAGTACAATAAAGTGTCTGTTGCAATATAAACAAAGTGCCTGTTGCAATATGACACTAATAAACACATTTAAATCAGTTGTAATGTTAAATAATGCGGTGATATTGTTGAAAAATAGTGCCTGTTGTAGTGTTAAAAAGTGCATGTTGCAGTATTGAAATATGCCTCTTGTAGTATTAAAAAATGCCTGTTGTAATATTGAAAAGTGTCAATTGAATTAAAAAATACATGCCTGTTGTAGTGTCAAAAAGTGCCTTTTGTAGTATTGAAAACTGCCTTCTACAGTATCAAAAAATGCCTGGTAAATTTTTGTAAGACACTTTTTTTGGCACTTGTAAAAAAAATAATAAAAAAAAAATAAATAAAAAATTCAGCAGACATGTTTTATAATTCAAGCAGGCACTTTTCTAGTGTTATAAAAGTGTCTCCTGTAGCATTGAAACGTGCCTCTTACAAATTCAACAAGTGTTGGTGAGTTTTTTCAAGTTCCAAAATAAGTGCCTGCTCTAGTGTTAAAAATCGTCTGCTGTAGTATTGATTATTGAAACATGCCTCTTACAGTTTTGAAAAGTAGTTTTGAAAAGTGCCTGGTGAGTTTTTAAGAGTTCCAGTTATTTACAACCATGCCACCGCACCTTCTAACGATGTTTCGCTTATTTTCAAAAATGCGACCGCGCACATTTTAAAACACGTTCTACGCTCACCGAGCGTAGAACACGTTTCACCCAAGATTTTGTCATTTATTATAAGATTAGAAAAATAATATAAATTGAATATTAATAATATGTAATAAATTAAATAAAAGATAGTTTAAAGAGATAATGTTAGTTGGGTTGGGTTGGGTTGGGTTGGGTTGTTGATGGATGATAAAAAAAAGAAGAGGTTAGTTGTAGATATAAATTGAGTAAATGGAGGAGAGAGAAATAATATTTAATTTTGGCCCACTTTCTCTAGGGCCCCTCATGCGAGATTTAAACCCAATTTAAGAAATAACATTTTGAAAATTCCAAAGACACCCCTTCTTGACACAATGACATTAATGCTCTTTTTTGCACATACACAGCAACAACGTGGTTACAGCCTCTGACTATGCAAGTCCAAAATTCAATTTATACTTAAGTCAGTGAAACTTTGGAAATTAGATATTGGTCACTAAACATTCAAGAATTTTAAATCAGTCATTAGATTCAGAATAGTTTCAGTTTAATTTTTTCAACCAAAAAAATTAAAAAAATTCAATATTAACAACGAAGTAATCTCATAATTTACACATTTACAACACTTATAAGTTCTCTTATAATTGACTTATAAATCAAATCTTTCAACCAAAAAAATCAAAAATTTCAATAATAACAACGAATTACTCTCATAATTTATACATTTACAACTCTTATAATTATAAGACTACTTTGTCTTTTACAATTGACTTATAAGACAATTTTTTCAACCAAAAAAATTAAAAAATTCAATAATAACAATGAATTACTCTCATAATTGACTTATAAGACAATTAACTTATAAGAATACTTTAAAAAGTCTTATAAGTAACATATAAGACTTTTTAAAAAAGTATTTATATAAGTAACATATAAGACTTTTTAATAAGTCTTATAAGTAACTTATAATACTTTTTAAAAAGTCTTATAAGTTACTTATAAGACCTATTTGAACATTGAAAACCGTGTTGTAAAAAAGTCTTATAAGTAGTAACTTATAAGACTTTTTAATAAGTCTTATAAGACTTTTAAATTAGTCTTATAAGTAACTTATAAGACTTTTTAATAAGTCTTATAAGACTTTTAAATTAGTCTTAAACTTATAAGACTTTTTAATAAGTCTTATAAGACTTTTAAATTAATCTTATAAGTAACTTATAAGACTTTTTTTATTACGTTTTATACTAGTACTTAAATGCCCGTGCCAATGGCACGGGTCGGTATGCACGGTGGTGAATCGAAAAAAAAAATTAAAGATGAACACCATAACATCGCACCAATATCTTGAAATTCATCAAAACAGAAAGCAAACAATGATAGTTACAAAAAACAACTTCTTTCCATCTATTGAATTGACCACCGTAAATGACAAACTATTGTATATATCAAAACAAATATGTGCATACTAATAAACTATAGAAACTCATCTCCAAGAATATAGTTTTAAGTTATCTAAATGCAATCACCAAGAGTTCGAATATGAAAACTTAGATGGCCATTTCCAAGGACCACAGTACGAAGAGGTAATGAAAAATGGGTGCCTGCTCACAATGTAAATAACCATAATTCAATAATTTACCTCTGCCTTTTCGTTTGCAGATAATTTCAAAGTTAATGTGCAAAATTTAAAGGGACAACTTACTATTTAAATAAGGAAACTGCACACTCTTGTATTTGAAACACCAAGGCTTTGATATGTGAAGCGCCAACACATGTACAGGATAAACAATATTTCATACTCCCTCCGCTCCAGAATAATTGTCCAAATTTAATCTTGATTAAAAGTAAATTTAGATATTTATATTGGGACGAAAGCAGTAATAAATCATCCCATGGGACAGACATCATCATGCGGACAGTTGAGTTAACAACGTCCTCCACAGCGAAGGTTGCTTGCAATGTAAAGAAATACATAAAGGTATTTTAATGTAGAACTTTTATATCTGAATTAAGAATAGCATCCTTATCAATGTTAGGAACACAAAAAAAATCATAAAAATTGCTCACAGATTCATGAAAGGCTTCTGAGCATGAGAAGATTTAACATCAACCGTCAATTTTAGCGAAATAAAAAAAGAAAAAAATTACATTGGAAACGTATATATAAAATCAAATCATTTAAGATAAGTAATAATAGCAAAATCTCTAATCATCAAATCATTCTACATCATACACAAAAAAAAAATTAATCAAAAAAATAATACAGTAATTTATAAACATGACCATTACAGGGACAAAAAAAGAGTTAAGGAGACACTACTGACTACACCATTGCAGCCCAAGTTTGACTATAATTTTATTTCCTTCATGTCATGTGACTAAATGGATGTGCCTAGATAAAAAGAAAAAATAGATCCAATTGCGAAATTAAGAACAAATTGAAAGAACATGCAAATTATTTTCAGAAATCCTATGGTAATTAGGTGGCAATATCTAATATCAATCACTATTGAAGCGTCTAACTACTACTGGAATCCAATGGGGGAATTCGCAAAAGGCAAGTCGGGGTGTGGGCAACTATTGGAACGTATAACTCCTTCCCGAGCCAAATGATTAGTAGTCATAGATTCCTGTTTACACTGAGCAACTTTAATATCATCAGCAACATCGGCTACAGCTTGGAGACCTCATGAACATTGATTGTTCACAATTCTGATTGGTAAAGTACAATTCTTATCGGGACAGTTTCTGGAAACAAATGAGGCATATGGCAATATTAATTTAAGAACCAAACCCAGAATTTACAATAACAGTAGTACATAAACATACCTGGAAATTAAACATAAAATGCAGCCACTTTACATTCACTTGCCCTCTGTAAGCCTTTATGTTTGCATAGAATGCTCCAAAATCTTAAATGTGCAATTAATTGCCTTAACTCTGAACGATGGGCATGAGAATAAGAAGAACATCCTTGGTTATTGTTCAGACTTTGTACAGAATTGACTTTAAGGTGTTGTACTGTATAACACTCCGTGCATCAATGTGTTGTACAGTATAACCCACTAAGCCATTATGTACGAATTCTGTTGATTATTTTTTCTTTGTATAGCACATCTCATTTGCTATGGTTCTGTTAAAGGGTGCAGTATCTATGGTGGATGTGAACCCAGAAAAGAGTGAGATAATTATGTTACTCCGTATTTGCCATTTTAAAGCTTATTACTTATTTCCCATTTCAAAGCTCATTACTTATTTCCACATCGTTATATACATGTAGCTATTCAGTACTATGAATAGCTACAAAATGTAAACCGGTATGATAGCATGAGATCTTACTCTGAAAAAGATTTGAAAATTAACTCTGAAATGACCACTGGGGTATGTTTGAGAACTCAATTCCAAGTGTTGGATCTCAAATTGGGAGAACTCCATGGAACCCAAATTGCTCTTCCATTTCCAATTCCAACCCTTGAAGTTGAGTTGCCATGCATACCCTTTATGTCAAATGACATTCTGAATTTAATACTCCATTAAAAAAGTCCATTCTTTAAACAAAGTACTCCAGGGAATTCAAATGAATATCACCATATGACATGCATCTTCCTAGTTTAAACTAATCAAACTAATTCCAAAAGGGAGGGGATAAAAAAAAAGGGATCTACACATATATGAAAGCATTTAAGAAGAAAGAATCTGGGCAAAAGATGAGGGATCTACACATACCAGGAGCAGGAGCGCCACCAAGACTCACTGTTCAAAACAAACAGAGTAAAATCAAATCAATATTTTCCATTTATAACATAATCAAACTCAAATATAGATATAAAAACAGAGAATCACAAACAATTTCTTGAAAAAAAATCTTTTGGGAAACAAATAAGAAACAGAGGGAGAAAATGAGAGTGAAAGGGGGCTTACGTTCGCAATTGCTGAAAATGGCGTAATAATTCAACTCCAGAAACCCAAATTCCAAGTATGCAGAACACAAATGAAGAAAGGAGTAATAATTAAACTCCAGAAACCCAAATTCCAAGTATGCAGAACACACAAATTGGGTTTCAAAATCAATTTAGGATTAAAGCGAAGGTGCAATCCGTCCGCAATTCGCCCGCAAACCGCATGGCTGCCAATGGGGGCGATCGTCCCTGCGCGGTGCCCCGGTGAAGACGATGCGACGGAGAGAGATTGGCTGTTGGTGATGCGGCGGCGGTGGAGGAGAAAAGGTGACGATTGGGGTGGGAGGCGATAAATTTGAGAGGTAGACAGTTATGGGCAGTTCTCTGAAGGAGAGAGGGATAATTTTGGGCCGTCGGATCGTTTTCCCAACTTTAAATCCTAACCTCTCTTTATGTAAAGTTAAGAGGCAGTTAATGCCTTCCTATATTGTATAATAGATGTTACTTATAAGACCTATTTGAACATTGGGATTATTAACTGTGTTGTAAAAAAGTCTTATAAGTTATTTATAAGACTTTTTAATAAGTCTTATAACATATAAGACTTTTTTTAAAAGTCTTTTTATAAGTAACATACTCCCTCCGTCCCGCTCGAAGTGTCTCAACTTTCCTTTTTGGGCGTCTCATTTAAAGTGTCTCAATCCCAAAATGGAAAGTTTTTATTATTTTTATACTCTTCCTACCCCACTCATTCTCTCTCCTACTTTACTTTTACACTCACAACATTCTCTCTCCTAACTATTCCTCCCACTCATTCTCTCTCCTATTTAATTTTACATACTCACAACATTTAACCTTTCTCTCTTTCTTACCTCACTTTCCTTAATTCCTACGCCGATCTCATTTTGAGACACTTCGGGCGGAACGGAGGGAGTATAAGTTACATATAAGATTTTTTTTAAAAAAAATATTATAAGTAATTTATAAGACTTTTTTAATAAGTCTTATAAAAAAAAGTCTTATAAAACTTTTTTTAATAAGTCTTATATGTTACTTATAAGACATATTTTAATAAGCTTTATAAAAAAAAGTCGTATAAGTCTTATATGTTACTTATAAGACCTATTTTTAATAAGTCTTATATGTTACTTATAAGACCTATTTTAATTATAAGAATACTTTGTCTCTTATAATTAACTTATAAGATAAATTTTTCAACAAACAAAATTCAAAATTTCAATAATAACAACGAATTGCTCTCATAATTTACGCATTAGAAAGATAAATTTTAGAATAAAAAGGAAGAGGATTATGAAGCAAATAAAAATAACAAACAATGTGATCAGAAGCTCCTCAGTCAATAATCATTCTGTGTCATGAGAATGGTTTTGATAACCTGCAAATGATTACACACGCAACCAATAGAATCTTATAAGTTAAACAAACCAAAATTCAAGAACAAAGCTTGTAGTGATTGGAAAATCATTTGAAATTCAATATCCAGATCTAAACTTTATGAAAAAACAAATGAATTAAGCGATTTTAACCGAGAAAATCTGGATCGAGAATGCGAGAACGCCAATTCAAGACAAGGATGAAGAATGACTAAACATTTCCACATGAGTTTCGTAGATTGGACTCCTTTGCACTGTCCACGGCCGCCATAACAGGCCAAAATTGAGTTCGTAAAAATGACTGTGCGTGTTTGTGTGTGATTTAAAAATTTAAATCCATAGTTCATGCAAGGCAACGAACAAAGGAGAAAGCAAATGGGCAGTTAGCATAAAGTACCAAAATGGACTATCCAGATGCAAAATTGGTGGAATTTGGTTGAGAATCTGAAGCACTCTCCTGTTTTTGTTGATCTGAAGGACTCTCTTGCTTGTCAACAAAGACAGTAGTCGCAAGAACCGTGCCACCAATCCTATTTGGAGGCCAATATTTAAATACCGATCTCCCGATTATATTTTTCGAAGGAAGGGGTCCCCAAACGTGTGAATCATAGTTGTAGGTCCTCAGCGCGCTGGGGAGAAACGTCGTCGCCGGAGGTCGCCGGAGATCGCCAGCCGGGGATGGTTGGGAGAGAGAACTTTTACTCTGTGTGTGTGTGTGTGTGAGAGAGAGGGAGAGAGAGAAAGAGAGTGTAAAGAGATTAAAATGGGGAGAATTAAGAGAGGAAATGACGTGAGGGGATGGGAGCCTAGGGGGGATGGGAAATTTAAATATGGGGATAACTATTTATTTAGGATTTACAAAAAAGTTTTCTCTAAGGGGAAAAAAATCTGAAGAAAGGAGCTCTAGGGGGGTTTTTCCTTCTTAAAGTATCACAAAATTACAATTATATTGGCAACTTGCATAGGGGCATGTTGAGTTTTTGAGAAGCCCCTACACAATGCATTGCAAAAGTAAAATATCCACGAAATAATTAAAGTTAATTTAATCTATAACTAACTGAAATGAATAATTTCATTAGTCCCCTTCACCCCAAATTATTCTTCATAAAAGTCCATGCGAGATCTAAAAGTACACCCACTATTGAAGCTCGAGATCAAAACGCTATAAAAACCCAAAACCCTTCACTCTTCAGCCGTTTCTCTCATGGAATTATTCCTATTATTATCAACTGTTGTAGCGAAAATATTGTCGCTCCTCGTCGCGTTATTTCATGCCACAATTATCATCAACAACATGGTCAGTAATTTATTTTCCGAATCGCATCTCCTTCAGCAATCAATGCTCTTGCACTTGTAATTTTGGTTTTGAAGCAAATTTTATTGTTTTTTAAGAAAAAATGTGAAAAATTATGAAAAAAATTACCCTTATACCTAGGAATAAGAGTAATTTTCACAATTTGAAGGAACAAATTACTCTTATACCTAGGTATAAGAGTAATTTTAGTCTTATACATTTAGGTATAGGAGCGAATTTTATTATTATTAGTTTTAAATATGAAAAATTGTGAAAAAATTGTTAGAACATGGATTGCAAAATGTGTATACTTAATAAATATACGTAAACATGTAGACGTACATGTATAAGTCATAAATATAATTTCTATAAAGCATAGAAATATAATTAATGTGTAGAATTCCCGAGCTAAGGATTACCTATTTATGATGGACAAAAGGTAACCTATTTGCTACTTCATATGAAAGGGTGTGGTCCCTAAATGAAGTGCCTTTTAAGTTCCTATATATGCAAGGCTTTCCATCAGCCTAAGGACACACACAAAAATTCATTAATTCTCTCTCCATAATCTGAGAATAAAGTGAAGGCATTCATCATTTAGAAGACTTCGTCTCCTACTCATTTCTTCTTCTTCTTCTTCCCGCCTTCAAGAACATCAAGGCATAAAGATGAATCCATACGCTTCCGCTTCCTTTCTCTTTTATCATTCTTAGTCAAAGAACTGAGTATGCATAGGGATTAACGGAATAGAAGTGTTCCAACAATTGGTATCAGAGTCTACTCGTGTTCTTGATTAAGAATGAATTCATTATATCATATTTTGCTTCATTTTATGTTGAATTCATTATGTTTTGATGTTATTGAACATTAATCAAGTCTAAAACTCGATAAGAAAGACAATATATCAAGCAAGATTATCCCAATACACGACCGACCGATGTTTGTCGCACTACAGTGTGGATCTACTTGCATAATTTTGCTTTACTTTGATTCTAGATAATGATCAATCCATTATGTTTTGGTGTTAATTAATCACTCTAATTCGTTTATAGAGTGTTAATAACTATAACCAAGTTTAAAATCTAGAAAAGGATTGAAGTTTTGGCTCAAAAGACATGAAATTCGTAAAAGGGTGCAATGGTTCTTGCAAGTCTGTTCATTTTGCACAATCGTGCATTATGAATTGCACGGCCGTGCACCATTATACCAAGTGATGAAATTTTCTGGACAAGGCTGCTCGGCCGTGTCGTTTATTATGCTCGCCCGTGCATACTCCTTGCACGGCCGTGCATCATTACTTGACTCGGCCGTGCAACATTGAAATGTTTCTGGAAAGGAATGCTCGGTCGTGTCATTCCATTCGCTCGACCGTGCACTACCTGAATAAAAAAATTTGGTTTCTGGAATAGGACTTGCACGGCCGTGCAAGATTATATGACTCGGTCGTGCACCTGCAGATTCAGTATTTAATTTTTGAGCAAAAACATACATCTTTTCAAAATTTTCCTTTCATTGTGATTAATTATATACTTAATAAACTTCATTAATTTAAAATAATATTGTCACCAAAGTGATTTACGTTATTTAGATCCGAAGTTATTAAGTGATGAATGTATACTTTAATATGTGAATAAATTGAATTTTCCAAAAAAGATCTTTTATTTGACTAAAATTATACATTCATTGGGTAACAAAGCTATAGAACATCAGTTGTTTGATCAAATACTTAAGTCGGCCCAAAGGAAGATTAAGTGTTTGATTAAAACATAGTTCAATTTCTTGGTTACCCAAAGATAATTATATTTGAGTCAACTCCCAATCCAAATATTAGTTTTGATGTCATATTAATTGTCTTATAGATGGATTCATTTTATATAATTAATCACTTCTTATATGTAGTTACTTATACATGTTTTGTTTTCATTCTTGTTCTTACCCATTGTTAGGCCCAATAGGCGAGGAAATAGGCTAGAGGGGGGGATGAATAGCCTTTTTGCAATTTTAATTAAAATACCTTAATGGTCATAGTCACTGATCAGAAAGTTGTAAGATAATCAGTAAGCACAGCGGAATATTAGTGACTAAGTTTGAACTCACACAAAATCAGCAAGAAATTGTTTAGAGCTTGATTTTAAACACTGAGAAGTATTTATGTAAATCATATATGCGAGCAACTTGTTTGGTTTAGGGAAATACTTATGATTCGACGAGATGAAGCATTACGATTTGTTGTGGTGAACTACCGGCAAGATGAAAATAAAGTAAAGACAAGGACACGGTATTTGGAGAGGTTCACGGCGTGAATCTTTGCTACGTCCTCTACCAAGATTGGTCGGATCTTGGATTTTGGGAAAAGTTTACTATCGGTATGTCCTAGTCTATTATAAGTGCGGCCTTGCCGGTTACAAGGCGAATACAAGGATCTGCGATGGATCTTTAAATGAAGAAGCGACCAGGTGTTTTTGAGTGGCAAGTTAGACTTATCTCACTCAGGTGTGTGTGTGAATCTCAATCAATGCATTCTAATGATTGTCTAGTTGGAGAATGCTTACAAGGTTGATTGAGAAGTGCACGAGTGTATATCCCTAATAAAGTCTAATGATTTTATGGATTTGAAGACTTGAACACAATCAATGCTTCAAGCACACTCTTCTTCAATGCAATCACCAACCTTCTTTAATGCAGCAAAGTCTTCTCTATATATACTTGAGGAGAAAGGAAGAGAAGAACTAAAGATGCCGTTGAAGGGTAGAATCGGAAAGAGGTTGGTAGGCGAGGATCATTTAATGCCATATCTTTGCAATTAATGCGGGAGATTTGAATAAGACATTTCTGCTATTGTACAGCGGGTAAAAACCCCTTTGTCCCAACCGGTTACTGCGGCGGCGGACAAAGGACAAAGTAGAGCTAAAAGTGGCTCTTGTGTCGATGCAGGCGAGAATGGTGTTGGCGGGAAAAATATAACTACTTTTAGCAAACAAGTACGATGAAAGAGATAGAGATGTGACCGTTGTGCCGAGATTTTATTTCAAACGAAAGGAGTCATCCAAACATAAGTCACCTATCTGTGAAGTATGTTCTTTGAAAAGAGTTAACTCCTGCGATTACCAGGCGAGATCCCACCAGCGGGGATAGTATCTGCGAGAACATCTTGAATTAAGCTGGGAGAGCATCGGTAAGAGATCCAAAAATAAAATCTAATTAAATTAGGGGTCTCTAACTAGGCGAGTGATTGGGATTAAGCAATTACGAGTCCACATATATTTTGACCCAACAATCTCCTCCTAATTGCTTAAGGCCAATCACCCATAAACGAATCACTTAAGAGGATATGAATAGATAAAAGATAAGTGATAGCGAAAAGATGACTAATAAAGTTCTACGAGAAGAGTTAGATAGATATTAAGCAAAAACCATAAAGTCAAAAACCAAATTGTCAGAAAAAGAAAGTTTGTTTTTGGGGCTTCACGAGGATATCTATATCATTGGTTACGAGACAGTCAAGAATCAGCAGGATCAGCAGTGGAGGAATCAGGCTTGGATCTTTTCTGCTTCTTGGCTTCAGCCTTTTCAGCTTTCCTCTTCTTGCTAGCCTTGTAACGCTCCACTAGCACTTCATTTTTCCCTTCAAGCTTTGCAATCTTCAGGTTAGCTTCAGCAAGCTCAGCTTCAACAGCAGCAATCCTACTTCCAGCAGCTTCAAGCTTTAACTCCAACTCCTTGATGGTGCGATCCTGATTCAAGTTAACATCAAGCACCACTTTCTGAACCTGGGTGGAGCTGTCTAGGAGATCACTGAGCCGATCAAAATCAGCAGCACTAAGATTACTGAGAGAAGAGGTCTGAGGTCTGCTGAGGGCTTGGGAAATAGATGCAGAAACTTTGGCTGAGACTTTGGATGCGATTCTGTTTGCTAACTCCTCCTCCTGAATGGACTTAAGCAACAAATCCTTAACTTCTTCAATTTCACTCCGGAAAAACATCCCCAAATCTCCAATGTCACCTCTAAGAGCGGGTTGGTAGGCTTCAGAAAGATGACCATGCTCATTGGCAAAGTAGCCAAACAGAGTATAAACGGGTGGAGGATCAAAGGGTACCAGGAAGGAAGGAGGAATGACTGTGCTGACAATCAATGGGACATCAGTAGATCTTGGAACAGGGGGTTCAAGAAGGAGAGGGAAATCTGGATGGATTATAATGGGAAGATCAGCAAACATTTGACCATTATTTTCCAAGGACATCTTGCAGGCAAGCATGAAGTTCAGAAAAGCTCTTCCATTCAGCAGATCTCGCATGATGCCAAGACTTAGAATTACTGCCGGTGTCCAGAATGATCTTCTTTGAAATGGTCTCGAAGCATAGAGAGGTAGGGTTAAGGCTAGGGCATGCGATACACCATCTTCCAAACACCAACGGCGAGAATAAGGAGAATAGCTAAGAGTTTCCACCACGAGATCATTAATCACTAAGCGCCTGCTCATCATTCCACCAGAATAAATGCAGACTTCAATTGGAGATTCACCAGAAGGACAGATTTCACCTCGAATTTTTAAGGAGCCAGGTTGATTGGTAGCTGGAGGTAGAGATTTGACTTTGGCATGAGAAACAGCAGGAGTTTTCTTCTTGCCATGCTTGATATCCTTGTTCCATTTCGGTAGAATAGGGGCATCTTTGGTAGAACCCTCGGTAGGAACGAGAATTTTTGAAGGAATTCTTCACAATCTTTGTACCGGATCTCCATTTAAGTTTCGATGAGGAGGGAATAGGGGATTACCAGAAGAGTCCTTTGGAATGGACTTGAAGGTGGTATACCAATTTGAGCACATCATCAACCTACAGTCATCAGAAAGGGAGTTGTACCAGGATGGAGGTGAGGTATCTTCTTCAGCATCATCAGGGATCTCATCATAGTCTTCCGGGTCAATTTCATCTGGGCTATCTTCATCAGCAACAGCAATAGGAAGAGATTCATCATGGACCAAGAGATCGGCGGCTTGATGAATAAGTGCTTGAACAGGGTCATAGACAACAATTGCGAGAGAAGGCATTATCAACTTCACGAGTGCGAAGATCGGCGGCAATATCGAGTGCGAGATAGCTCCTCCTCCCAACTCAACAACCTCTTGAAATGGTTCGGCGGGAACATCAATGAAGATGGGAGCTTGATCGAGAATTAAGAAAGACTCCTCATGTGACCACTATAGGTGTAGATGGAGCGGGGTTAGCGAGATGGGCTGGAATGAGCATCGAGATGAAGGAGTATTCTTCGAAGCACGGTCTTGATAAAGCTGTTGGTCATCATCGAGAGATAGTTATGCTTTGGATTCAATAGTGTCGCTTGAGGAATCGGCGGGAGGAACTTTATCGGCCTTGCTTGAATCGGCATTCACATCGAAGCATTATCTTCTTTCCTTTTCAATGCTTCTTGAGAATAAGTAATGAGCTCTGAGTTATCTTCAAAACATTTTCAATAAAGCGGGTGGCAAGAGCACCTGCGGTCGAGTCTCGGCATCGAGTACTTGAATCCCCAATCTTCATCATTTTCGGCTCTTCCTAGGCGATAGGGATCATTTTCTTCAAAATCAAGCGAGTTTTGTAGACGAGAGGCATATGCAATCCAAACGAGAGATGACCATCGAGATCTTGCCTTATTCGATCTGAAAAAGATAGACTTGATTCCGAGAGGAGAGGCAAAAGATCAAAATATCGGTTGAAATTCGGCATCAACACATTCTTCTTTGAAATTTTGATATTTGGAGAGCGGAGAAACTTCTCGGCAAAAGTCTCATTCAAGTCCGGTCTTGACCTATCAACATAGTCGATCAATAGTCCGGCGAGCACGGTATCTTTCTGTTCTTCATGGGGCCCGAAGAAGTCTTCTAATGAATGAGTGGAGATGGTCAATCGGAAATACCCAGTTGCTTGGAGCAATCTTGTTGATCATGGACCAAGGGTTATTGAAATAGATGTGAAAGGTGGGGTTCTTGATAGGAGCACATTTTCTGGTCCTTGCTTCAATGGCTACTCCGGATGAGGCAGTGTGCTGAATGTCCGGAAGGTTAGGATAAGATAATAAAAGGGGTTGCAATGGAATTCTCCTCCTCAAATCTTGCTCAATCATTCTTCTTCTTTCAGAGATTTCTTGATTAATTTCCTCAGGTGATTTAGTGACCTTTCTGAAAATTGGTTTGGGGAGAAGAGATGCCTCATCAAGAACTGGTTCAGCAAACAAAGTTTTTCTGACTCTAGGATCGAAGGAGGGATAATAAAGGATTACGGAGCTTTGGCGGATACGAGACTTTGATTTCTTGGATGATTTGGCGAAGATGCAGGCATGGTTCTTTTCTTAGGTTCAGCAGAGGATGGGGCAGCAGGAATGGAGGCTGATTTCTTAGCTCTTGTAACAGGCCCAGCAGCAACAGTGGATGAGGAGGCAGGGGCTGAGATAACTGAAGGCTTTGAACTAGCAGGGGCTAGGGATGGTTTCTTTGATTTCTTCTTCTTCTCTTTCTCGGCGGCGGGAGCGGTAGTTGAACTCTCGGCGGGAGCGGCAACTCTAATAACGAGGCAGGAGCTCCACCGCGGGTATGCGCTAATCCTTTTCAATCACCTTCCTTTGTGGTGCTTCAACTTGAGTTTGGAAATCTTTGGTAGCATTGGGGTCGGCAAGAACTACGACGGGGTTACCTCGATTATCTGCTCGGCAACCAATAGTGACATCCTTTGCCGGGAAAATCCTTTCCTTTTTGCCTATCGGCGGCATACTTCACAGCTTGAGCAATCACTCTAAAAATGAATCCACACCGGTTGAAATTTATCCTTAGCACTATTGCGGCGAATGCCTCAAGCGAAGATCGGTAATATGGCTATGCGAGCCGGATCGGCAAATTAGACATCATCGATAATTTCTATCAAAGCGAAGAATCTCCTAACATAATCAACCTTAAAATGCTTGTCTCCATTTGAGTCTTGGACCGGCATTAGCACCTCTAATAAGATTCCGGGCATCATCCGGATCTGAAGCATCCATAGAATTAGGGCGAGAATTTCCTAGGGTTGGAAAGATGGAGGATATACTTTCGGGGTGACGAGAGGTGGAACACCGAAGCAGTAGAAGAAATGGCGGAGAAGGATTCGGGATCATCTTCATCGGAATATTCAACGACGGAATTTGCGAAGAACTCTCGACGGAATCAATATAAACTCCAAAATTATCGAAGGAGTCGAAAGGGAAGAACGAAGAGTCGATAAGAGATCTACGAGAAATTGTCCGTCAACGGCATCATCGAAGAAGCTTGAGTCTATGTAACCTCCATAGATATCCTTTTCATTACTCATGATTTACGCAAAACTCAACAATCAAACAAACTCAAACACAATAAACCAATGTTAGAATCGAGATATTTGAGATATTAAAATGGACTTACCGAGATTCAAGGAAGAAGTTTGAGAAATGGAGACTTGAGATAGCAAGATAGAATTTTGATGAGAATGTGAAAAGGTTTTTGAAAGAGTAAGCTTTGCTTAAATATGTTATGGAGTTTGGAGGGAACGGTTTATTTGAAAAGGGTTTTCAAAAAGGCATTGTTCATTTTCATTGAAATACGTGCGGCGCGACTCCATTTAAAGCGCCGAATTTGGCTTGATTAAGAATGATTACCATAAGCATTTAAGATTTAAAATGATACGATTTACACGAGATTTATCACAAAATTAATTGGAATAAATCATTTGACACGATTTTCGGAAATGGCGGTACACACACGTGTCGAGAGAGGGTGTGACCAAGCGTCCTTGATTTGATAGGTCGACGGGAACTCGGCTTTACATTTAAAGAGAAGCTTGCGATGGGAGACATAGATAGGCGCAACCACTACTTAGAATATCGGCGAAAAGAGCATCGGCAAGCAATCGGCGAAATATCAATCGGCGGCAGGACGGATCGGCGGGCATAGCGATTTCGGCAAGATGTAAGCATCAACGAGAATAACCAATAACACCCGGCTCACTCCTAAGGAATTCAAATCTCTTACGATCAAGAGGCTTTGTCAAGATATCGGCTCTACGAAAGTCGGTATGAACTTTCGGCAAGACAACGTTGCCTTTCTCAACATGATCTTTCAAGAAATGGTATTTTATGTCAATGTGCTTTGTTTTGGAGTGCATTCTTGGATTATTTGAGACGGAGATGGCGGGCGGTGTCACGGTAGGGTGGGCGAGACTTGAGGAGGAATCTCATAGTCTACTAATTGTTGCTTCATCCATAGAATCGAGAAGCGGCGGCTACGGCGGCAATGTATTCCGCCTCGGTTGTGGAAGTTGAGGTTCTTTGTTTGCTTTTTGCATGACCAAGAAACTAGCCTCTCACCAAGAAAGCTGGCAAGTTCCATGGTGCTCTTCCTTGTAACTCGGCAAGCGGCATAGTCGGCATACGAGTAGCAGATAAGATTGAATGAAGAATCTACGGCATACCATAGACCAAGGTCGGCGGTGCCACTTAGATATTTGATAATTCTTTTCACGGCTTGCGAGATGGGATTCTCTAGGATCGGCTTGAAATGCAGCGCAGACACAAACGGACAAACATAATATCCGGTCTGTGGCTGTTAGATAGAGCGATGAACCAATCATTCCTCTGTAAAGAGTCATGTCCACTTTCTTGCCGGATTCGTCTTTGTCAAGATGCACATTTGTCGCCATAGGAGTGCTTTGAGGATGAGCATTATCAAAACCAAATTTCTTGATTAGTTCCTTGGTGTATTTGGCTTGATGTATAAAAATTCCTTCATTGGTTTGCTTCACTTGTAGACCAAGGAAATAGGTAAGCTCACCCATCATACTCATTTCGAACTTGCTTTGCATGAGCTTTTCAAATCTTTTGCATAGAGCTTCATTTGTGGAACCGAAGATGATGTCGTCCACATATATTTGAACAAACAATGAATGACCCTTGTGCTTGGTAACAAATAGAGTTGTATCGATCTTTTCTCTTGTAAATCCCACGCCATCAAGAGTAGAAATTTGGACGGGGTTTCGTACCGAGGCCCTAGGAGCTTGCTTCAAGCCATAGAAGCTTTCTTCAATCGGTAGACATGATTTGGTTTCTTAGGATCTTCAAAGCACAGCGGTTGTTCAACGTAGACCGGTTCTTGAAGTTCACCATTTAGGAATGCGCTTTTCACGTCCATTTGATATAGCTTGAATTCTTTGAAGCGGCGTAGGCAGAAAGCTTGATCTTATCGCTTCTAATCTTGCTGCTTTTGGTGCGAAAGTTTGATCATAATCAATCCCTTCCTCTTGACGGTATCCTTTGGCCACTAATCTTGCTTTGTTTCTTGTAATCTTTCTGATTCATCCAACTTATTTACGAATACCCATTTCGTTCCAATGACTTGCTGAGAGGAAGGTCTCGGTACCAGTTCCCGAGACTTTACATCTTTCAAAGCGATTCAACTCTTCTTGCATAGCTTCCACCCGGCTTGGATCAGCAAGGGCTTCTTCGGTCTTACGAGGCTCAATATCGAGACACCATAGCCGAAGAAAAGAGATTCTCATCAAAATCCTTGTTCGATTTAGGTCACTCTGGGTCCAAAAATATCACCAATGACATTTTCAAGAGGATGGTCACGATGAGGTCTAACTTCTCTCGGAAGGTCTTGTCTTGCTTGATTCTTGTCTTAAGGATTCTAGAGGAGGTTCGAGAATCGGCGAGATTTTGAAGATGATAAATTTAAAGGAATAGGAGAGATAGTAGGGTTTGGACTTTGAGTGGATTTGGAATTTGATCGAGGAATATTTGGTATAGGAGGATGAATTACGAGATTGGATTTGGGCTAGGATTCATTGGTACGGGATGAGGAGGATTGGCGGAATGGCTATCGGCGAAGACGTCTGGAGGATTATCGGCGGGGACGGTTTCTTGCTTTGAGGATGGAAAAGATGTCTGCTGGATCTTCTGCAACAACAAAAGGATCTTGTGCATTATCTGCCGATTGATTAGTATAACTAGATTCACTGTCTCAAAACCACTAGATTGGTTAGCACTATTTGGAGTGCAGTCGAGACTCTAACAAATCAAATTCATCAAAAGTTACATGAGCAGATTCAACAATTTTCAAAGTTTCTTATTGAAAACTTCGAAAGGCCTTCTTGTGTTTTGAGTAGCCGACAAAAATGCCTTCATCGGCTTTTTCATCAAATTTACCTCGGTGCTCTCTTCCGTTGTAAAGCACATAAGCATTTGCACCCGAAGATTTTGAAGAATCCAATATTTGGTACTCGGCCTCTCCGAGTTCATAAGGAGTCTTATTATGGAATTTGTTGATGAGAGATGCATTACAGTGAAGCGGGCGGTATGAATGGCTTACGCCGAAATATTTCGGCGGCTGGCAGAAATCATGGTCTTACCGGCTTCAATAAGCGTCCTATTCTTTCTCTCAACTACACCATTTTGTTGAGGTGTACCGGACGAGAGAAATTATGGTCTATACCATGATCGTCACAATATCGAGCAATACCGTTATTTGTAAATTCGGTTCCATTGTCGATCTCATGCGACGATATCGCTCTCCTTAAGTACGCGCGATCGGAATAACTTGGTGGCAACGGCATATGTGTCATCTTTATTCTTTGAAAGCTTCCACCCAAGTATATCGAGAATAATCATCTACTACGACCGGGGTATATCTACTTCCCCCAAGGCTGGGCTGTGGTTGTGGGGCCAAATAGATCCATGTGTAACATTTGTAGGCACCTAGAAGTTGACATGCGGGGCTTGGACTCAAAAGAGGATTTGTGTTGTTTTCCCAATTGGCAAGCTCTGCACTTCTTTCCATGATCGGCGAGACACTTTTGGAAGACCGGTTGCCAATCCGGGCTGGCAAGCTTGGATATTGATTTGAAGTTTAAGTGGCGAGTCTCTTGTGCCATAGCCACGAGTTCTCAGCGATGTTCTTAGCTACAAAACAAATATTAGTAACACCGGTAATAGCACTTAAGTCTCTTTTGCATAAATGTTACCTTTTCTTTTGGCGGTGAGAAGAGTTTCATTCGAGGCAATATCTTTTATGTAGCAACTTGAAGTAGTGAAAATACATTGCATTCCTCTATCACGGAATTGTGATATGGATAGAAAGGTTATGTTTGAGTCCATCCACCAAAGAGACCTTACGTACGATAGCTGCACCTCTAATGATGGTACCACATCCAATTATTTTACCTCTACCATTGTCACCAAAAACTACGGGAGGACACGATGCATCGGCAATATCGGCAAGGAGATCGGCACGGCCGGTCGTGTGTCTCGAACGGCCACTATCCAAAATCCATACATCTTTCTTTGGCATCGGTCGAGGCCATAAAGCATTCTGCAAGTAAAACATGCTTATGGTCCCCCTTATATCTTGGGTCCAAGAGGTTAGTTCCTCTTGGGCGGCCCATATCTGGCCGCCACTAGAGGCTTTTGCCCTTTGTGGGTCTGAGAGGCTTTTCAAGAGGCATTCATGAGCATGATGACCATAATCCAAGCAATTTTCACATTTCACTTTCTTTGATTGGTGAGTAGTCGGCAAGACACCACTAGATTTAGTCATTGCATCATTAGGCTTAGAAGAATCGGCGAGGCACGAACGTAGGGTCTTTATAAGTGTTGGTTTTGCCCTTCTTGCCTTTACGCTTGCCTTTGCCGAGTCACCTTTGGGGAGGCGATCATTGGCGGCGAATCAAGATTAGCAATACCGGCTTTCTTGATGCATTTACTTTCAATATCTTCATCCATGATTCATTTTCAGCAATCTTAATTCCCTTTTGTACGTACTGGCTTTCTCCATTTCCTTGTAGTGAGGATACTTCATTGATACTGACATTATATTTTAGCTTAGTATCCTTATGCAATGAGTTAATCGAGTTGTTCTCGGCCTTCTTATCCTTTTTCTCGATTCTGAGAGACATTAGTACACTTCTTGCTTCTAGTTTCAAAACCTATCCCATGTTGATCATTTTTAGGAATAGCTTGGCATGCATTAATTGCCATTTTAGCGGCGTTAGGTTTGGAAAAAGTATTAATGGTTTTCATAAAGAGAATCATTTCTTTGAGCTAAATCTTTAATACGTGCTATGTGTACTTTTGCTCTGCTTTTGAGATCCGGGTTTTCGGTTTGAAGGCGATCGAGTTCACTCGGTTTGTTTTCAAAGAATCAAGTTCGGCTTTGAGTGATTCTCTTTCGGCGAGAGATTAAGCGAAATCAACAGTCAATATTTCATGAACACTACTCAACTTTTCATAATCAACAAAAAGTTCATCCATGGTCTCTATCATCTCGGCCTTAGATATCTCGGGAAGAGGGTCGGTAGTGTTTCTTTTGGTGAGTGATCTTTTGGTTCGGGAGAGAAGTTGGGTAGGGATGAAATGGGTTTGGCAAGATTTCTTGAAATACTTGGAAGTTTGGTAAAGGATGGCTTCTTTTCGGAGGATTGTGGAGGACTTGGTTCGGTTGCATGAGGAAGCTGATGGGTCCAGCACTTTGTCCATAAAGTGAGGTTCCAACTTGAATGACTTTGAAACCATGAGGATTATTGCATTGACTTTGACTTCTTGAAATGAATGTCTTCTTTGGTCTTTCTCTCCTTGAAGATGTTCTTGGAGGAGAAGCATTCCGGTGAATAGGAGTAGAGTAAATCTAGTGCTATTTCATCATCGGCATCCCGAGGGCAACAAAGCTTATATCGGCATCTTCGTGTCGTCGGCGGCGCACTTCACGAGTCGGTTTCACACCAGGCTGGCATAGCTTTCTCGATCTTTGTCATCTACGCAACATAACTTACGGACTTTGGATGTCTTTGGTTTTACCGATTTCGACATATTCATATTTTGGTTAGGGACATTTAGATGCAAAATGTCGAGGTTTTGACAGCGATTAAAGCATACCAAGTCTCCTTCTTTGTTCTTTAAGTCGGGAAGTCTTTGGTAGAAGGCTTATGGTTCTTGGTGGCTACATGGAAGGAGTAGTAAATGGTTTATTTTGATTTGGTTTTCTGTCTTTTGCATTTTCTTGAAGTTTTGAACTTTCGGTAGTTTGGCAAATGCGGCAAATTCCTCTTCTTCCGTAAGAGGCTCGGGAGGGAGGGTTTTGAGGTTTTGCTGACAAGGGCTTTGGCATTGATCGATAGGAGGATAAGGAGTAGGCATTTGAGATATACGAGTGCAATCTTTGAGAGAGACATGCATTTGAAGTTTTTTGTCGAGAATATTAAGTTTTGTAGTTCTCTCTCATTACAAAAATAGACTAGACACAATATTTTGAATAGAAGTGGTATTTAAATCTCTAGCTTCTCTAAGAACATTAACCTTAGTATGATATATACTTCCTAAAGCACTTAGAAATCGTATATTCGGATCTTTCATAGTATATACTTTACCAAGAGAAGCACAAAGATTACTTACCTCGCAGAATCGATCATATGCTGTTACGAGTGATTCGCCATCGATTTTTGAAAGATTCGAACTCGGCAATAGCATCATAAAGCTGTTGTCCTTGGTGCGTGCATCTCCTTGAAGTATTCAAGGAGCTTGTTCCGGCATTCTTGTGCCGTGTAACACAAGTCAATGAGCTTATCTTGTTTGTCGTCTAAACCACAAGAGATAATGTGGCTGGCTTTCCCATCAAGAGCATAGGTTAACTTGTCTTCGTCGGTCCATTCATCTCTTGGTTTTCGACTGAGTTTCTAGTAACTTGAACATCTGTTTGTTGTTCATCGTCGGCGTCGACATGCGCGGATTAGGGGAGTGGAAGGAATTGGTTTGTAGGTGGTTTGAACTTTCAAGGGAGTAATCGGTCCACCTTCCACTACTTTCATTAATCGTTCATCTATGGAGTTCATGTACTTTATCATTCGGGATTTCCAAACACCAAACTCATTGATGTTCAACATCGGTATGGTAGTGATGTTAAAGGTACGCATAATTTTTCCCGCCATGGTATCGGCAATCAAGCTGTGAGGCTTGGAAATTTCTTTCAAAAATGTCAAGCTCTGATACCAATTGTTAGGCCCAATAGGCGAGGAAATAGGCTAGAGGGGGGGGTGAATAGCCTTTTTGCAATTTTAATTAAAATACCTTAATGGTCATAGTCACTGATCAGAAAGTTGTAAGATAATCAGTAAGCACAGCGGAATATTAGTGACTAAGTTTGAACTCACACAAAATCAGCAAGAAATTGTTTAGAGCTTGATTTTAAACACAAAGTATTTATGTAAATCATATATGCAGAGCAACTTGTTTAGTTTAGGGAAATACTTATGATTCAGCAGGATGAACTGTTCTGATTTGTTGTGGTGAACTACTGGCAAGATGAAAATAAAGTAAAGACAAGGACACAGTATTTGGAGAGGTTCACAGCGTGAATGCTGCTACGTCCTCTACCAAGATTGGTCAGATCTTGGATTTTGGGAAAAGTTTACTATCAGTATGTCCTAGTCTATTACAAGTGCGGCCTTGCCGGTTACAAGGACTGAATACAAGGATCTACTGATGGATCTTTAAATGAAGAACTGACCAGGTGTTTTTGAGTGGCAAGTTAGACTTATCTCACTCAGGTGTGTGTGTGTGAATCTCAATCAATGCATTCTAATGATTGTCTTGTTGGAGAATGCTTACAAGGTTGATTGAGAAGTGCACGAGTGTATATCCCTAATAAAGTCTAATGATTTTATGGATTTGAAGACTTGAACACAATCAATGCTTCAAGCACACTCTTCTTCAATGCAATCACCAACCTTCTTTAATGCAGCAAAGTCTTCTCTATATATACTTGAGGAGAAAGGAAGAGAAGAACTAAAGATGCCGTTGAAGGGTAGAATCGGAAAGAGGTTGGTAGGTGAGGATCATTTAATGCCATATCTTTGCAATTAATGCGGGAGATTTGAATAAGACATTTCTGCTATTGTACAGCGGGTAAAAACCCCTTTGTCCCAACCTGTTACTGCGGCGACGAGACAAAGGGACAAAGTAGAGCTAAAAGTGGCTCTTGTGTCGGCGGCGAGAATGGTGTTGGCGGGGAAAAATATAACTACTTTTAGCAAACAAGTACGATGAAAGAGATAGAGATGTGACCGTTGTGGCGAGATTTTATTTCCAAACGAAAGGAGTCATCCAAACATAAGTCACCTATCTATTTGAAGTATGTTCTTTGAAAAAGAGTTAACTCTGGCGATTACCGTGCAGATCCCACCGACGAGGATAGTATCTGCAGAACATCTTGAATTAACGGGGAGAGCATCAGTAAGAGATCCAAAAATAAAATCTAATTAAATTAGGGGTCTCTAACTAGCTGAGTGATTGGGATTAAGCAATTCTGAGTCCACATATATTTTGACCCAACACCCATTCAGATTTAATTAATGCTTCTTCTATATATGCTGAGATGAATAACGTTCCGATGCTAAATGGGATGAACTTTAAAACTTGGAAAAACAAAATTACTACGATATTGGGCTGTATGGACATTGATCTCACTTTAAGAGAACCAAGTCCCACTCCTCTTACCGATAAAAGCACTCAAGAAGATCGCTTAAGTATAGAGAAGTGAAACCGTTCAAACCGCGTGAGTTTAATGATCATGAAAAATGCCATCCCGAAAACATTCTTGAACAGTGTTCCCGAGGACGTTGATGCTAAGGGTTTTATGGATACCCTTGAACAACGCTTTGCAAAAAGCGATAAGTCGGAAATAAGTGCTTCCTTGAGGAAACTTGTTTCCATGCGGTACAAGGGTAACTAAAACTTAAGGGAGTACATCCTTGAGATGTTTCATCTTTCAACAAAACTAAGGGCACTTAAGTTAGAGATTTCATAAGATTTACTCGTGCACTTGGTTTTAATCTCTCTTCCTCCTCAGTTTGGTCATTTTTAAGTGACTTATAATTGTCAAAAGGACAAGTGGAACATGAATGAATTAATTTCACATGTGACATAAGGGGAAGAGAGGATGAAACAAGTCAAGCCTGAAAGTGCTCACTTAGCATCTACCTCTTCTCGTGGGATTAAGAGAAAAGGGAAAGAAATTGCGGTTGCAAACAAGAAGCATAAGGGATCATCCAATGGTCAAAAGGTTAAGAAGTGCTTCTTTTGCAAGGACCCTACTCACATGAAGAACGATTGCCCTAATTATAATGCTTGGCGTGTTAAGAAAGGTATGTCATTTGGCCTTGTTTGTACTGAGGCAAATTTGGTTTCAATTCCTACATATACAGGGTGGTTGGATTCTGGTGCAACAACTCACGTTAGTGTATCTATGCAAGGTTGAATTACCGAAGCCCTAGCAAAGATGAGAAATCCATCTATATGGGAGCTGGGAAGCCATTTGAAGTTGTGGGCATCGGGACTTTTAGATTATTGTTAAGTACCGGATATTATTTTGTATTAAAAAATACATTTATTGTATCGTCCTTTAGACGTAATTTGATTTCAATCACAGTATTGGACAAGGAAGGTTATTCGTGTTCATTTGGTAATAATAAATGTGATATTTATTTCAATTCCAAAGTTGTTGGTACTAATACTTTATCATATAGCGATAATCTATATTTACTTGACACAGTCAAGTCATTTAACGAGTCCCATGTTAATGAAACCAAAACTAAAGGCATTAAACGACAGTTGTCAAGTGAAAAATCTTACCTTGTGGCATAGGCGTTTGGGTCATATCTCCAAAAGAAGAACCGATAAGCTTGTATCAGAAGGAATCTTAAACAAACTTGACATTCTGGATAAAAACTTTTGTATTGAATGCATTAAAGGAAAGTTTACAAACACTAAAGGGAAAGAATCCTTGAGAGCATCAAACTTCTTAGAACTAATTCATACAGATATTTGTGGACCATTCACAACTCCTTCATGAAATGGTCAACAATATTTCATTACGTTCATAGATGATTACTCTCGTTATGGATACATTTATTTGCTTCATGAAAAGTCTCAATCTTTGGACGTTTTCAAGTCCTTTAAGGCCGAAGTTGAAAATCAACTTGGAAAGACTATTAAGAACGTTAGATCCGATCGTGGTGGTGAATACTACAAACGGAATGACGGTTCGGGAGAACAACGTCCGGGTCCTTTTGCTCGCTATTTAGAAGAGTGTGGGATTGTCCCTCACTACACCATACCGGGCAAACCTAGCATGAATGGTGTAGCAGAGAGACGTAATAGAACCCTTAAGGATATGGTAAGAAGTATGATTTCTTGTACTTCTTTACCTCACTCATTATGGGGCGATGCATTAAAAACCGCAACTTACATTCTCAATAGGGCTCTTTCAAAGGCTACCGACAAAACCCCTTATGAATTATGGACAAGTAAGAAACCGTCCCTAAATCATTTTCATGTATGAGGTTGTCCAGCAGAAGGTAGGCCTTATAGGCCTAATGAGGGAAAACTGGACGCTAAGACTGTTAGTAGTTACTTTGTAGAGTATGCCGAGAGATCTAGGGGATATAAATTTTATAATCCGAAAACTAGAACATTTTTTAAGACGGGAAATGCTAGGTTCTTTGAGGATGTTGAATTTGGAGGGAAATTAGGAATAGTTTTGAATTTGAGGAGGAAGTGGAATTCATTTCTATACCTCTTCCCATAGTTGTAAGTACACCAATCCAATTCGCGACCCTTTTTAGGTGCATTTTAATATGATAAAATTGCACTAGGGGCATTTTGGTAAATTCTCGATCCATTCTGAGACTTCCGAAAACATTTCATAAGTTTCTTGTGAAGGAAGTACTTTTAAGTACTTTTCTTAAGAAAAAGGACCTACAAGGAATAAATCAGTTTGGACCTTTTGGGAATTAACCTGGAATGTTCCAGAACCAGGTTTTGGCGCCAGAAATGGTTAGTGACATGTTGTGTCAAGCAACATCTCGAGCCATGGAAAATGGATGCAGGAGGTCGTACGACACAATATGCCCATCATCAGCAGCCTATAAATAAGACCCTCCCCCTCTCATATTTGGATCTCTCTTTGGCATACTGTTACTCTGCCAAATTAGAAACGTAACACACAGAGCCAAACACCCACACCTCTCTCTCTCTCATACCCAAATTCCTCCAATTCTCCCTCAATTCAACTCCATCTACATACTACCACTTAGATCCTCCATTCATCACTCCTCCTCAGCTCAATCAGTCTCAGAAGCTGCTTGTTGAAGGGTTCTATACCTGACTGGGTATAGGATTTGTAGACACTACAAGGGTAACTCAACAATTCCCTACTTCTCTCTCTTAGATTTTGTCATTTTCATAATTCAAATAGCATATATCCATTTGATTCAGTAATTCGAATCCATCTGTCTTACTTACTGAAATCCAATCGCAATCTCTCTGTTTAATCGTTTTGTTTAGTCTAATTGCATGTTCATGAGTTGATACTGTTGGAATTATCGTTTGATTCCTAAGGGAGTGTGGATCTTCCCATATCTACACCCCCTTGGTTGAATAATTGTTGATTTATGCATTTTCGAAGCTGAATTGGTGATATAATTGGATCTGTATTAGTTTCTGTTCCTCCTGTGCTCAAATCTGTAAGATCTCTGCAGATAGGCATCCTGTGTCACGCTACACAACTTGTCTGGATGGATCATGTGTCACGCGACACATCTAGCCAGACAGGTTCTGTGTCACACGACACATCTTGTCAGTTTGCAGAGATCCTTTCCAGTTGTAATCTGTTTTGATCTCTGTAATTGGGATGTGGCCTCCCTTATCAAAAGGTTCACAAGTTGTAAAATCTCATTTCAATTAATAAAATTCGTTTGCCACATTTGTTTGTCATTGTTGTTTGCACACACCATGAATATTTTTGGATGTTTAATTCGAAAGACTCGTTTACGGACGAGGCGTGTTGGGTGAACTCTCGATTCTTCCAAACACGTAACCTGACCCCTGAACCCTTTTCTCTCTTTTCAAAGGTTTTTCAAAGTGTACCTTAAAACATGGCGTGGCGACTCCCAAAACTTATTTTAAATTTCGGCGAGCGTACATTCAGTGGCGACTCTGCTGGGGACTGAAACTGGTTTTCAAAAGAGGGTCATGCTTTCATTCATTTAAACGTCCAATACGTTCATTTTGTGTGCATCATTAATGACCTTGTGTGGTACATGCATTTTGTGAGATTGTGAGATTTATGTGCCTTTGTTTGCTTCATGCTGCTATGATTGTTGTGCTTTGGTGTTGTGATTTGTTCCTTGCCATGAGGAGGCAGGGGCTGAATTCCTATTTCAGGTTCTGGTTCAGTGGCTAGCCAGGTCATGCGACAGTCTCAGCCATGGCTATCCTGTGTCACGCGATAGAGCTAGCCACTGAGCAGTTTTTCAGGTCTTGGCTAAGGGCAGTCCCTTGGAATCAAAATGTGCAGTTGATTGTTGTACCTGGTTAACTTGTGAGTGTGTGTGTGTTTTTCCCGTATGTTTTTCCTTTTCAAATAAAAAAAATGGATTCAAAAAAATTATTTTTTCATAAATAAAAGAACATAGTCATCCGCACACTACATCACATAGATTTAGAACCCTCGGGTGAGATTGACGGTATCGCGGACGGCCATGTAATTCGTCTACGCTTGAGCGCCTGAAATCAAACCTATCCCCCTAGTGCATCATAGGTGGTGCCACACTTTTAAAGCTTACCCATGGTTGGATTTTTGGATACAACATTTTAAAATTACACTAAAATGAGTTGTTTTGAAATTTATAATAGGACATACTTACCTATCCCAAAACCTTGCACTTGTGGGCATGTTGCTAATGCAACATGGTTTCACGTGGGGACATGTCACTATCATGACGTGTTCTAATGAGAGATCACGCCGCATTATCAACATGCGCCGACGAGAGGTCATGCCATATTTTTCTTTGAAATTCTTTGAGAATACCCGTTATGCTGCCCAAATTTCCCCAGAAATTTGGATCACTCGTCCGTCTCACATTGTGCTTAGGTCTTGTTTAGGTATTATTACCTATTATTAATTTCCATACAAAGCATTTGGTGTAATTTGAATGTTGCATCCCTAGGTTCCCCCGAGGTATAGATTGCGTAAATAAAGGCTTATCCTTTTCCAACCTTATTTAGGATTTAAAAGATACCGATTTATACTTGAACATAAATAAGATGTTTGCACGAGTCCTTCCCTTTATCCTTCCCTCTCCCGTACTTTCTCAAAGTCTCTTCCTTCACCACCTTATCAACCCATATCTACCCTCTGCAGTTACGGCGAGTTGGATCCGTTCTTCTGTCCCAGGTGCCCGTTTAGTCCGTGTTGTCGAGGCAGTTCGAGAAGTTTCTGGGAATTCAGTTGATTCAGAGTCAGAAATGGCAGGAAGTGGTGATGTGTTTTCTACTCAGTCGGTTGGGGGTTCAGCCTCGATGGGTCAGCCAGGTTTGAATGACATGTCCATAGAAGAGATGAGAGCAACTCTGGAAGCCGCTCTAGCTAGGGAGCGTGAATCTCACTTGCTTGCTCAGAATGCCAAATCTCGGGAAGAAGAAGCCCACGCTCATTTTTTGGAGGCCATGTGAGCCAGGAGAATTGCGGTGCTCTGCTGAGAGGCTGCGTTGGAGGAGGAGAAACGCGAGCGGGCAAAGCTTGCGGAGGCTTTGGCGGTTCAGACGCAGATGCAGGAGGAGAATGATCGGCGTCATGCAGAGATTCAAAGACAACATGCAGAGACTCAAAGACAATTGGCGCTGTTGATGGCTCATCTCGGCCAGGACTTCCAGGGTAATTTCCAGCCTCCCCGAGTTGATTGCGGACTTTTTAGACATTTTTGTATTAATTTATACTTGTTTGTAAACATTTGAGACATTTCGTACCCGCGGGAGCCCCTCCCCCCTCTCCCCCACTCCCTTCCTCTCCCCCCTCTCCCCCTCCCCCCCCCTCTCCCCCCTCTCCCCCTCCCGAATTGGTACGGTGGTACGGTGATATTTAGTTATTATTTGGTACGCTGATATTTGATTTTTAGTTTTTATAGTTTTAGTTTTATAAATTGAAATGTTATATCAGGTATAAAAATTTTTGATTTATTGATATTTTAAATTATTTTTTTAATTTATTTCAGAATCAGCGACGGAAATTTCCGTCGCTGAAATTAATTTCAGCGAATTTAATTTTTGATTATAGCGGCGGAAATTAGTCGCCGAAATAAAAATTAATTAAAATAAATTAATTTCAGCGGCGGAATTTTCCGTCTCTGAAATTAATTTATTTTAATTAATTTTTATTTCAGCGACGGAATTTCCGCCGCTATAATCATTTAATTTTTATTTAATTTTTGATTTTAGCGGCGGAAATTTCCGTCGCTGTAATAAAATTTAAATTAAAATTAAATAATTTCAGCGACGGTAATTTCCGCCGCTGAAATTAATTCATTTTAATTTAATTTTTATTACAGCGACGGAAATTCCGCGAAATTAATTTAATTAAATTAATTTTTATTACAATGACGGAAATTTCCGCCGAAATGAAAATTTAATTAAATTAAATTAATTTAGCAGCGGAATTTTCCGTCGCTGTAACCATTAATTCACCGGCGGAATTAAATTTCGTCGGTAAAATAAAAAAATACCGGCAGAAATTGACCCGTTGGAGCACTGCGACGGGCTGGTAGCGGCGGACCACCAACGGAATTTTTCCGCCGGTGATTATTTTTAGCGACGGAAATTTAATTTTAGCGGCGGAAATTTCCGTCGCTAAATGACCTTTTTCTGGTAGTGTCTGTGTAAAAATAAAATAAAAAAAATGAAAGAAAAAAATAAAGGGCGCAATAAAATTGTCCCATATAAGACTGAAAACCTCTCAAAAGGCAGTCCATGCAAAAATAAGGGACGCGCTCGGTGCTAAAGAATATACCCAACTAGACTGAAAACCCTAAAAATGGGCGGTCTAGGTAAAAAACAGGGTTGCACCATGTCCCCCTTCTATCTTCCCTTTCTAAAACATCAAAAGTTAATTGAGTCGAATTACGGAGACCTGAGCCCCTTAGTTCTCTTTGTAAAAGGGGAACGTAGGCAACCACTTGTGGTTCGGTCTAAAAATGCTGCAAAACCTCAAATCTTGTCAGATAAACGGTGCTTTCAATTTGCCAAAATGTGTTTTGATTACAGCTCCAAAGCTTTTCAGAGATTCATTATAAGTTAATATTCTTTTTGATGAGTTCAAGCACGGCCTGCTTTCGACTCATATAACTTGCTGCGAATAAAAGCAATAAGTTTTCAAAATTCTAACATCTATTGGTGTCTGCAATAAGCAATTAAGGGATACTCATGTTCCATACAATAATCTCTTCCTCAAAATAAAAATAAAAGTGTCTCCTATCTCTCAGATAAAGCGTCTAGGATTTCGTTCTCGCTCCCGAACTTGCATCTCTATTCTTCCTTTTCCTCGGTCCCCGGGAGGTCCTTGACCTAGTAATGTCAAATAAGTCGGTTTGAGCTCGTCCTAGCTCGGGTATAGTGTGAGCCAGTGGATCGATCAGACCAGTCTCTCTCAAAGCTGCCCTAGCAATCCTCTCTTGCCTCAAGGCCTCTCTGCGAGCTATCACCTCGGGATCATCTCTCATGGCAGCTCTCCGAAGCTCTTGCCTTCGATAGTCCTCCGCAACATCGCCAGTGACATCATCTGGGTTCCCCCGGGCCTCTATATCTCTGAAAGATTGACTGGTCGAGTAGTCTGCTCCAAGGTATTCCCGACGGCGAGCCTCTATTGTCAACTGCACTGGACCCCGTTGCTCCTCATACCAAATCAGATACTCTGTGGTCAAAAATGTAATCCCTCTGGCATGTCGAAGGAGTGTCCGTGTGGGAAGGAAGCCCTCCATAAAGGATCTGCTGAAAAACTGCACAGTCTGGGGCTCGGTCATGTCCATCGGAACAGCATCAGTCATCAGTCTCTCTCTCAAAGCCCGGACAATCTGCTGTGGGTACTGGTACTGCCTACTCACTAATGATGGGATACAGAAGGAAGATACATGCAACCCTGGCAGCCTGACTACCACTGACCCATCCTGAATATCTCTCATGGTCTGTAGCCCCCACGCCGGAATCCAAAAGCTCAGATCAGCAGTCCCGTATCGCGTCAATCTCATCTGCCAGCTATCAGCGGCCGCATCTCTCAGCATCCTGAGTGGCCTGGTTACCTAAGGCATCGCTGTCCGACCCTCTGGTAATGGCCCAATTAAGCACAACCTCTCAGAAATCCACAAGGATAATAAAGTAGGGCTGCCTGCACCCATGAAATCAGATCCTCCTGCCAGCCTATCAATGCCATGGTAGGTCTCGGCCAGTAGCAGCGGTACAATGTCCATCTCCCCTTGTCCAGACCGGATTTGACGAAGGTCCACAACTCAATCACCCCTGAGTTGTCTGACAATCTCCAGCAACACACTCGGGCAGACTCCGATATATCCACAGAAATAGTAAGCTGAAAGGGTAAACAGCATAAATATGTCCAGAGATGTAGAAAGATTGAACAGCTCAGGACTGGAAAGGCGCAATCTGGCCATCCGAGTCAAGTCTATAATCCCATCATCGAGAATCATGGGTACTACCTGGTCTGCTGGTAAACTCAGAAAAGCTGATAATTGCTCCGCATTTGACCGTTTGTCCTGGGAAAATGCTACAGCCGTCGCCTCACTCAGTCCTGTCAAGGCCCTGAAATCCTCCATGGTCGGTGTCAAATCATTGTATGACAAAGTAAACACATGTCGCTCCGAGTCCCAAAAACATGAAGCTGCTCGGAGCAAATCCCAATCAACCCTCCAGTCTCTCAAAGGCCAAATGTATGGCATGCTATATCTCTTATCAATGATTGTCCTATGTTTCTTTTGGTGAAACCGCGAAACTTCAACGAAGTCTTGATGAAATTTATGCTCCTGGGAAGCTACTTCCTTGTTATAATGTTCCATTGTGCATGATTGAAAGTTCCAACTGTTGTCAAAGAAATCGCTTGTCTATCAAACTGGGGCTGTTGGTCTTCTTCCCCTGAAAAGGCAGTGTCTGCAAATGAATTCTGAGCTAATTTAAAAGGGCCTGTTACAAGCCTCCTCTAGTCGTGCGACACAACTTGCCAAGGAAGCATGGCATGTCGGGCGACACACATGGCCACTATCAACCATCATCAAAGCTCCTGCAAGTCTACCTTCCCAAGGCAATCTCCAGCTCGCCATTGCTGCAATACACCTCCCATACACCCACTCACATATATGCACGGGAGAGGGTTCACTCCACCATATGTATCACTATACACACTCGCTCGATACAATCATCATCTTTCTTCAGTCACTCATCATCCCATTCCTAGAGCGGATGGACTCGTGCAATCAAACTAACATAGTTTAATCTTGTTCAAAATTTGCTAACAGAGTAGCGTAGTCAAATATAGTGCTTGGAGTGTTGTTTTCCCCCGCAGGTACAATAATCAACTGAGCACCATCAAATCATGAGAACTGTCCCTCAACCGAAATTGAAAAAAATTTAAATCTAAGCAGTCTCCCAGCAATGTTCAAAAATGTTCATCGGCCCCATCGCCAAATCGTCAGCAAAATCCATCTTCCATGGCAAACCAACAGCAAAGTTCATGTCCTATCCGATAAATGTCTCCAAAACCAGCAACTCTTCATCAACAGTGGCCTAAGACCCTCCGGCAGCCACGATCATCAGCAATTATAGCCTAAGACCCTCCGGTAGCTACAACCCTCCACGATCATCAGTTGTAGCCTCAGTCCCTCCGGCAGCTACAGGTAAGCACAACACGGGTATGAAGTCATATCTCATTCAAATTGCAAATCATCATGTCTTGTATTCTCAAAAAAATCATTTCTTTTAGTTCATCTTGCACAACCGGGTTCAAACGCCTCCCAATAGTCTTCCACCGGGTTCAGACGCCTCCTAATAGTCTTCCATTGGGTTCAGACGCCTCCCAATAGTCTTCCACCGGGTTCAGACGCCTCCCAACAGTCTTCCACTGGGTTCAGACGCCTCCTAATAGTCTTTCATCGGGTTCAGACGCCTCCCAACAGTCATCCACTGGGTTCAGACGCCTCCTAACAGTCTTCCACTGGGTTCAGATGCCTCCCAATAGTCTTCCACTGGGTTCAGATGCCTCCCAAACAGTCTTTCACCAGGTTCAGACGCCTCCCAACAGTCTTTCACCGAGTTCATACGCCTCCCAACAGTCTTTCACCGGGTTCAGACGCCTCCCAACAGTCTTTCACCGGGTTCAGACGCCTCCCAACAGTCTTTCACCGGGTTCAGACGCCTCCCAACAGTCTTTCACCGGGTTCAGATGTCTCCAAAAGGTCTTTCACCGGGTTCAGACGCCTCCCAACAGTCTTCCACCGGGTTCAGACGCCTCCTAACAGTCTCTTTGGGTCAGACACCTCCGAATAGTCTGAACTACGACCGGCTTGATTCCCTCATATGGATACATAGGAATCCTTTCTCCAAAGGTCCAGCCATCCGATCTCATCAATCATTGTCCAGCCATCCGCCATATCCCCAGCCGCTCATTGGGATTGGGGTCTTTTCTTATCGACAACCTCACTTCTTCCATAAGTGACGTTGCCGAGGGGCTCTGTAAGTACGCCAATCCAATTCGCGACCCTTTTTAGGTGCATTTTAATATGATAAAATTGCACTAGGGGCGTTTTGGTAAATTCCCGGTCCATTCCGAGACTTCCGGAAATATTTCATAAATTTCTTGCGAAGGAAGTACTTTTAAGTACTTTTCTCAAGCAAAAGGACCTACAAGGAATAAATCAGTTTCGACCTTTTGGGAATTAACCTGGAATGTTCCAGAACCAGGTTTTGGCGCCAGAAACGGTTAGTGACATGTTGTGTCACACGACATCTCGAGCCATGGAAAATGGATGCAGGAGGTCGTACGACACAATATTGTAGCGTTGTGAGAAAAAAGAATTTTATCTTTTGAGTCGCCACCTATATTATTCGTTTGGAAATATAGGAAAACCATTTTTAAAAGAGATTTGAGTTCGGGGCTTAGGTTATGGAATGGGTAGGTCGAGGAGCATCCATTCCACCCAATCCGGAGATCGGTCTTGCTAAAGAAAAGAGAGGTTTTCAATCTTTAAAATATATATAATTAAAGAAAACAAGCAAACCCTAATCAATTTATTGATTAGGAATGTCGGATTGTATGCTTCGAGATCGCCTTCATCGATTGAAGGGACTCTAGGCCAATCCTTTTGATGGGATTACACCACTCTAAAAGTCAATAGAGAGATTAAGAAGAAGAAGAGAAATAGAGGATTTTACCTTGGGTTTAGGGAGTAATTGATTTAGAACGTGGTTCTAAGATGTCTTCTCGATCGAGAAGTGATTCGGGCAGAGTTTCGACTCAATATGAGAGCCAAATCTTGATGCGGACAGAGCTTCGCCTCAATCCTTGATTCGGGTTTGGATATTTGTTGATCAACAAGGTTGATAAACAAACTTTAGGTGATTTTAGGGAGGTTTTGTGAGTGATTTGAAGGAATCTTTCGTGGAGAGAAACCAACAAATTGTGTGTGTTGTGTGGAATTTTGGACCTCTGAAACAGTGGAAGTCACCAAGTATTTATAAGGGTTGGATAGGTAGAGGTGGAGAGCTAAAACACTCCTAGGAAGCATCCAGAACTCAAATTCTATTGGAGAACCGGATTGGATGAGGTTTATCAAGAAAAGAGGTTGAAACGGAGAAGGAGAGTGATTTCTGCACATCCTGCCGAGGGGATATCTCGCGCGAGATATGATATCTCGTGCGAGATAACTAGTCTGATGACTATTTTGTCTTCTTCAGTTGTTCCGTTAGTCAGTTAGGTCCAAAACTAACGAGGCTAGTTAGAAACTTAACGAAAATATGATGAAACTGATATGCTTTCATCAAAACATAAAAGAGAGACGAAGAGTAGTGTAATCATGATTTATTGGTTCAGAATGGGGTGTCTACAGAGCCCCTCGGTGACAGGTCTTATGAAAGAAGAAGTGTCGTCGATAGAAAAGACATCATTCTGAACATTGGAATGGTCGTGCCGCACGGCTGCCTACGTATCTCTAAGAGAGAATCAGACCAAACATAGTTCGACTCCAAAACACTAAAAAGGCTATTTTAGGTGTTTTGAAAAGCATTTTTGAAAATCGAAGAGGGATTTTTTTTGAAAAGGTAAAATCATACTGAAGAATCAAAAGACTTGACCCAATTCTGAAGATACCCATTTGTTGATGAAATTGTTGAAGTGTGCCGCCCGAGGTTACTGACGTTGCCGTTGTTGTTTCCGAGGTCACGGACTTGAAGTTTACTGCCGTCACAGACTTTGAAGTTGTCGCCGAGGTCACGGACTTGAAGTTTGCTGCCGTCACAGACTTTGAAGTTGTCGCCGAGGTCACGGACTTGAAGTTTGCTGCCGTCACAGACTTTGAAGTTGTCGCCGAGGTCACGGTCTTGAAGTTGCTGCCGTCACAGACTTTGATATTGTTGCCGAGGTCACGGTCTTGAAGTTGCTGCCGTCACAGACTTTGCTGATGTTGCCGAGGTCACGGACTTGAGGTTGCTGCCATCACAGACTTTGTTGATGTCGCCGAGGTCACGGACTTGAGGTTGTTGCCATCACAGACTTTGCTGGTGTTGCCGAGGTCACGGACTTGAAGTTGTCGGTTGAGATGAAGGTTCTGTCGGCCCCTGTAATGCAAGGATATATGCATGCTGGTCTCGGATAGACCCGAATGATTCTTACCTTCTGTACCTGTCAGCACATAAAGATTCCAAGTAGATTTTTTCAAATTTTAGTTGTTTAACTGGACTCACGTGGTGGTGCTCACGTCTGTTCGTGTCAATGGCCGGTTGGTCATTTTGGTGGTGAGTTTATGTAAGAGTATATAGTACATGGATGTGTAGGGATATGTGTATGGATTTGTATTTGAGATGGGTGAACTGTATGAGTGAACTTGTGTTTGACAAGTTGGGACCAAATCAGGTTTATGCAGAATCTGTTGCTAGTCAGCGAGGCTGTATTGTTGTAGAATTTCGTTCGATGAGTATCCTTGTGTGAACACATCTAGGTCTGTTGATAATCTTCATTCTTACTTCTCCTTGAGTCTTGTCTCTAGGAGGCAAATGACTACAAATCTGTTGACTGTCGTAATGGCTTTATGTCCAAGGCCCTTTGGTGTCTCAAGCCCCAAGTTGCTTGCAAGTGGTAGATGACTTTGTGAACAGGCTTGTGATTCTGCTCTCTTGATTTGAAGACGATCGAAGAAGACTCTCCTTGTTGGTTTGATTTGAAGAGGATCGAATGACGTCCGGTGAAGAAGGCTGAAGAATACTCTCCCTTTGTCCTTGATTTTTTTTTTAGTGACGCACCCTGGTTTTTGCCTAGACCGCCCTTTCGAGTTTTCAATCTAGCGGGCATCTCTTTTGCGCCTTTCTTCTTTTTTTTCTTTTTGTGCTCTAACTTTTGCCTAGGCCGCTCTTTTCGAGTTTTCAACCTAGCGAGCCTTTTTTTTTTTTGAAAAGTAGTATGTTAACTCGAAGAGAACTCAAAGAAGAGAATCTTATTGAGGAGAGAAAAATGAGATCTCAAGTTAGTTTAGGAGAGACGGACTCTATTCATTGGAAGGTGATCCAAGCATTGACTTTTTGGAGAAGTGTATTCTCTAATGATGAGAGTGAGAAGCAAAGAGGAAAGCCCCTAATGTAGATTTGATTGTTTTGAGGATTTGAAGTATAGATTAACTGGCGGAGGAAAGGTTAGGAAGCCCCAGTTTTGATGCTTGGATTTTGAGAGTGTGTATGAGAGTGGCTAACAGGAAGCCCCTAGACTCAATGAGAAATGCTTCTTGGCTCAAAGATCTAGAAAAGTTATTCTACCTTTTAATGGACCGTGTATCATCTAGAAGTTTCTAAATAAGATTGAGGAGAAAGCCAATCATTAGTATGACTTAAGGGTAAACATTTTTCTTGATACTGAAAGTCTTCTTCACTTGATGTATGAGGATATTGAGTAATCTTCATTTCTTTTGTTGGTGCTACTTGACTCCTTTTCTTTGTAGGAGAGTCCTTCTTGCCTTTGTTGAAATTCCATCCTTGTTGTGGGGCGATGAAGGCTTGAGAGTTTTTTTCTCTTTTTTTTTTTTTTTTTTTTTTTTTTTTTTTTTTGATGCTCTATTTTTGCCTAGGACGATTTGAGGAGTTTCGACCTAGCGAGCTTTTTATTTATTTTTGTACTCTCAAAGCCTCGAGTTGAGTAGTCCCACTCTTCTTGGGATGAATGTTGATAGCAGTGCCTTTGGCTTTCTTCGTTTGTTGACCTTTGACTTTCAGTAGGGGTAATGTTTAGCCCTTAAGCTTCCTAAGGATAACTTTCTTCTTAAACTCGCTTAGAAGTTTCTATTTTTGCGATGATTTAGGGAATGGAGGGTCCATTATTTTGCATGAATTAAATGACAATTATGAGGTAGAACAACCTTAGGGAAAGTGTTTAGGAAAAGAAATTACTTTAATTTATTGAGAAATTTAAGAACAGACTCGATAGTTTAGAAGACACGAACTAGAGGAGGTGAGAAGTACTAGAAAGACAGAACGACTCTTCGAGTTCATACTTGGAAATTTAAAACCTAATCTACTTCTATCAAAGGAGAAAGGGAGAGGATAGTGGTAGCCCCAAAGTGGTGCAGCTTTTCTTCTCGAAGCTTCATCTTCTTCATGGAGTACAAGGAAGAGGATTGGTGATGACGTTGGGACGTTCTAGATCTCCATTGTCAAAGAGGTCTTGGATGATGTCCTTAAAGTGGTGGCAGGAGTTGGTGTCATGACCGGTGAAGTTGTGGTACTTGCAGAATAAGTGAAGAGCATGATTCGGACCCATATCCTTCGGAGGACCACCTTCCCTTGGTTTGATCTTTTCATTCTGGACAAGCACATCGAAGAGTTCTTCTTGAGTGATTCCTTCAATTTTGTCGTAGTGCCTCTTTTTCTTTTCGGGAGGAGGGACAACAGAATACTTTCCGGTGTTGGAGCGGTTGACTGCAATGGTATTGACTGAAGCATCCTTACTTGTAGCGGGTTTGTTGTAGCGGAAAATACTTTCCTTCTTTTTGATTTTTAGGAAGTCGTCAACCCTAATTCCGGACTCGAGGAGTTCATTGAAACTAGGAAAGTAATTACCGGCGAGCTTCTCTTGAAATTCATCACGGAGGCATTGAAGGAAGATGTGGATTTGCTCTTTGAGAGTAGGCCTTTCGACAATTTCAGTGAGTTTGAGTCTCCATCTTCTAGCAAATTCAGAAAAGGACTCATCTGCATGTTGTTTGGTTTGTTCAAGATCCCTCCTAGTAGGGCGATAAGTGGAGTTATCTTCAAACTGCCTTTGGAAGACTAAACATGCGGATGACCAATCAAGCCTTGTAGTCGTAGGAAGAGACATGTACCAATCCCTTGAAGCACCTTCTAAAGTTTGAGGAAAGCATTGGTCCAAGATGGTGTTATCAACACCCATTGGAAGCATAGTCCAAGTGTAGGTCTCAACATGAGCTCGAGGACAGGTAGTACCATTGAACTTGGCGATATCGGGTGTCTTGTACTTGCGAGAAAACTTGGTGATTGATTGTTGAAGAGCATCGGGATCAAAATGGAACGAATGACCCTTTTGAAGTGTCAAGAGTTGCAAGTTTCTTCTCGAGGTAGTTCTTAGTAACATGGTCACCAAGTTTAGTAGTTTCAACACTGCCTTCTTTCTTGGTTTTAGCACCCTTGGAGGTATGTTCCTCATCATCGGAGGAGGATGAGGAAAAGGAGGAATCGGATTCTTCCTTTTTCTTGCTTGACTTCTTGGTTTTTCTATTCACTTTGGTGTAGGATTCCTCTTCATCGGAGGAGGATTCCACTTTCTGCTTTTGTTTTCTGCCTTTCTTTACTTTCAATTAGTGGAGTTCTTTCATGAGGGCGGCCATTTGGACATTTTGCTCATCAATTTGCTTACTTTGTTCATCCAACCTAGTCATGGCTTCGATGAGTTGGGCCTTAGCGTCGTTGATATCGGCCTCGGTGGTAGAAGGAGAAGCAGACATCGTGGCGAAGAACCTAGACGTGTAGCAACCGGGTTAAACCATGATCGAGTCCCAACAAATAGGCTGAATAGGGTGAATGAAGGCTTTGAAGGTTTGAAGGTTTTGGCCAAAAACACAAAAAGACCGAACACTTATCTCGTACGAGACAAGTAGTCTCGCGCGAGACTTCGCCACGGAAAGTCACAATTTTCTGATTTTAATCCTAATTTTGGTCGGATGGAAAATCCGTTTTGGGGGTTTCTAATATTCAGAATCCAAACCTAAGGACCTAGGGGTCAGAGTAATCTCAAGTAACATCAAGTTTTGTGCAATAATTTTGGTGAGAAATTTTTCTCTTTTTAGGGGCAAATCCGAAGGGACAACCGTAGGGACATTTCCGAAGGGACAATTCCGAAGCGACAATTTTTTTTTGATTTCTTTTCCATGGATTATTGCACAAAACAAGATCTTGACAAGGGATTACAAAGACTCCAAGATCAAACCGACCGGTCAAGGAGTGTCTTAAAAAGTCAATCTACATGATATGTGGCGATGCAGGGCTGGAAGGCTAGGCTCCCCGCTATATGACAATCTAGATGGATTGAATACGCGGAGTGGGATGATCCAACTTCGGAGAGACCGGCGACTAGGTGGTTACCGTCATCCGTCCTTAGTGTGGGTCCCGGGTTTAAAGAGAGTATGTAGTGCAATGACAGTTATAAAATGAGTGCGCGTGTGTGAGAGTCAATCTAGGTGATAGAGTAAAATAGAAAGTTTTTTTTTGAAAACTAAAAGAAAAACAGATAGTGGCCGCACCAAGTGGTTGCCTACGTTTCTCCCAAATTAGGAAGACTCAGGCCGTCGTAGTTCCACATAAAGGAGAGAGAGAGAAATAAATAATTTAAATTACAACTCCCGAATCCCCAATGGACCGGACTTTAATTAAATAAAACCCAATCGCACGCAGTTTATAAATAATAATCAATTATTTAAATGAAATAAAGATTCGAGTTCTACACCTTAAGGGAGGCCTTAAGATGCGGGAACTCTGCAGATAGTGAATTCTGGGATCCCCCTTGCACGTTCGGCTCTCGTCTTGGATTATGAGATGAACGGGAGAAACCAGAAAGCAACCAGATTGCCGGGGCGATATCTCGCGCGAGATATGATATCTCGTGCAAGATATGCCTCATCTGAGAGCAGAAAATCGAATTTACAATTTTTTTTGAAAACCTCTCTTTTAATTTTGACGCAAGTTTAAGCCTCTTAATTTTAAGTCCCCAGCAGAGTCGCCACTGTAGCGTTGTGAGAAAAAAGAATTTTATCTTTTGAGTCGCCACCTATATTATTCGTTTGGAAATATAGGAAAACCATTTTTAAAAGAGATTTGAGTTCGGGGCTTAGGTTATGGAATGGGTAGGTCGAGGAGCATCCATTCCACCCAATCCGGAGATCGGTCTTGCTAAATAAAAGAGAGGTTTTCAATCTTTAAAATATATATAATTAAAGAAAACAAGCAAACCCTAATCAATTTCTTGATTAGGAATGTCGGATTGTATGCTTCGAGATCGCCTTCATCGATTGAAGGGACTCTAGGCCAATCCTTTTGATGGGATTACACCACTCTAAAAGTCAATAGAGAGATTGAGAAGAAGAAGAGAAATAGAGGATTTTACCTTGGGTTTAGGGAGTAATTGATTTAGAACGTGGTTCTAAGATGTCTTCTCGATCGAGAAGCGATTCGGGCAGAGTTTCGACTCAATATGAGAGCCAAATCTTGATGCGGACAGAGCTTCGCCTCAATCCTTGATTCGGGTTTGGATGTTTGTTGATCAACAAGGTTGATAAACAAACTTTAGGTGATTTTAGGGAGGTTTTGTGAGTGATTTGAAGGAATCTTTCGTGGAGAGAAACCAACAAATTGTGTGTGTTGTGTGGAATTCTGGACCTCTGAAACAGTGGAAGTCACCAAGTATTTATAGGGGTTGGATAGGTAGAGGTGGAGAGCTAAAACACTCCTAGGAAGCATCCAGAACTCAAATTCTATTGGAGAACCGGATTGGATGAGGTTTATCAAGAAAAGAGGTTGAAACGGAGAAGGAGAGTGATTTCTGCACATTCTGCCGCGGGGATATCTCGCGCGAGATATGATATCTCGTGCGAGATAACTAGTCTGATGACTATTTTGTCCTCTTCAGTTGTTCCGTTAGTCGCTAGGGTCCAAAACTAACGAGGTTAGTTAGAAACTTAACGAAAACATGACGAAACTGATATGCTTTCATCAAAACATAAAAGAGAGACGAAGAGTAGTGTAATCATGATTTATTGGTTCAGAATGGGGTGTCTACAAATATGCCCATCATCAGCAGCCTATAAATAAGACCTTCCCCCTCTCATATTTGGATCCCTCTTTGGCATACTGTTACTCTGCCAAATTAGAAACATAACACACAGAGCCAAACACCCACAC
Organism: Adenophora triphylla var. japonica; assembly: GCA_022495995.1. Lineage (NCBI taxonomy): Eukaryota > Viridiplantae > Streptophyta > Magnoliopsida > Asterales > Campanulaceae > Adenophora > Adenophora triphylla. The sequence goes on from JAFEMH010004346.1 coordinate 153,014, forward strand.
CTCTCTCTCTCATACCCAAATTCCTCCAATTCTCCCTCAATTCAATTCCATCTACATACTACCACTTAGATCCTCCATTCATCACTCCTCCTCAGATCAATCAGTCTCAGAAGCTGCTTGTTCAAGGGTTCTATACCTGACTGGGTATAGGATTCGTGGACACTACAAGGGTAACTCACCAATTCCCTACTTCTCTCTCTTAGATTTTGTCATTTTTATAATTCAAATAGCATATATCCATTTTATTCAGTAATTCGACTCCATCTGTCTAACTTACTGAAATCCAATCGCAATCTATCTGTTTAATCATTTTGTTTAGTCTAATTGCATGTTCATGAGTTGATATTATTGGAATTGTCGTTTGATTCCCAAGGGAGTGTGGATCTTCCCATATCCACACCCCCTTGGTTCAATAATTGTTGATTTATGCATTTCTGAAGCTGAATTAGTGATATAATTGGATCTGTATTGGTTTATGTTCCTCCTGTGTTCAAATCTGTAAGATCTCTGCAGATGGGCATCCTGTGTCATGCGACACAACTTGTCTGGATGGATCCTGTGTCACGCGACACATCTAGCCAAACAGGTTATGTGTCACGCGACACATCTTGTCAGTTTGCAGAGATCCTTTCCAGTTGTAATCTATTTTGATCTTTGTAATTGGGATGTGGCCTCCCTTATCAAAAGGTTCACAAGTTGTAAAATCTCATTTCAATTAATAAAATTCGTTTGCCACATTTGTTTGTCATTGTTGTTTGCACACACCATGAATATTTTTGGATGTTTAATTCGAAAGACTCGTTTACGGATGAGGCGTGTTGGGTTAACTCTCGGTTCTTCCCAACACGTAACCTGACCCCGAACCCTTTTCTCTCTTTTCAAAGGTTTTTCAAAGTGTACCTTAAAACATGGCGTGGCGACTCCCAAAACTTTTTTTAAATTTCGGTGAGCGTACATTTAATAGTTCCCATTGAAAATCAAGTACTTATACCAGAAATTCAACAAGAACATATAATTCAAAACGATATAGAACCTCCTATTGAACAACATGAAAATTTTGTTAATGAAGATCAAATTCAACAACCTCAAAATCAAGTAGAATCGGTGCCCATAAGAAGATCTAATAGAGTAAGAAGAAGTGCGATTCCGGCAGATTATGATGTGTATCTTGCCGAGAATGAGAAACTCTTGGACTTAGTGGGAGATGAAACTCTCACCTTTCATGAAGCCATTAATAATCCAAATTCTCGTAAATGGATCGATGCCATAAACGAAGAGTTGAAATCTATGAAAGACAATGACGTTTGGGATCTTGTTCCATTACCTAAAAACGTGAAACCCATCGGATGTAAATGGATCTTTAAGACCAAAAGGGATTCACGTGGTAATGTGGAAAGATATAAAGCTCGTCTTGTTGCTAAGGGATTCACTCAAAAGAAGGATATTGATTATAAAGAAACATTTTCACCGGTATCTTCTCAAAACTCTTTTAGGATCATTATGGCACTTGTAGCACATTTTGATCTTGAACTTCATCAAATAGATGTAAAGACAGCTTTTCTAATGGAAACATTGAGGAAACTATCTATATGAAGAAACCAGAAATGGTGACTGGTTTAGATCAAACTAATCAATCAGTTTGCAAACTTAAGAAATCCTTTTATGCGCTCAAGCAAGCATCTCATCAATGGTATTTAAAATTCAATCAAGTAATTCTTTCATTTGGGTTTGAAACGAATCTTGCTGAAGATTGTGTGTGCCATAAGTTCAGTGGGAGTAAATTTATAATTTTGGTCTTATATGTGGATGACATATTACTTGCCAGTAATGATAAAGACCTTCTTAAGGAAACCAAGAAATTTCTTTCAAACAAATTTGAAATGAAAGATCTCGGTGAGGCATCTTTTATATTAGAAATCCAAATTCATAGTGATCGTTCACGAGGTATTTTAGGATTATCACAAAAGGGCTATATTGTAAGTACCCCAATCTGGATCACCCTCTTCCGAGCGCATAGGAAATACCGCAGACTCACAAACACAGTCTCGAAGACCTATGACACTCAAAACCCTCTCAAAACCCTCAACCAAACCAAGGGAGGAGCCTTTCTGGGATAAAAAGGGACAAAAGGACCTTTTGGGAATTTTCAGGAAATTGGAAAAGCATAAATGGTCCGTACGGACCTCTTTGTTTTCATAATTACTGAATCCCCTTAAAGTCTACAATATTCCCTCAAATTCCGGAGAAAATGATTACCCTCATGCATGGTTGGTCCGTACGGACCTCTTTGCATGTTGAGGTGGTCCGTACGGACCTCTTTGCACAGGGGACATCATAATTCCAGAATATTCACCATCATCACATATTTCCTCAAATCGAGGAAAACCAAAAATCTGGATAACATGGGAGGTCCGTACGGACCTCTTTGCAATTTTCTCCTACTATAAATAGAGGGCTCCCCCTCCCTCATTTCACACACCTCCCTCTTCTCTCCTCTCCCCCCAGCCTTCAGGCTCCCCTCTAAGACCCTTCGGGGCAATCCCGGCCCCTTTCGGATCCTTCCGAGGCCTTCCGAGCCCCCTCGTGGTGCTCCGAAGCCTCTCCGAGCGCTCCTGCGATGCTCCCGCGCTGCCCGAGGCACTCTCGAGGTACTCTGAGGCCCCTCGTGGTACTCCGAGGCCTTGCCTGGTCTTTCCAAGGTGTCCCGGCTCTTTCCGAGTCAAACCGGTGATCCCAAACCACGCCGAACCTCTGCCCGAGTGATCCCTGCGATCCCAACGCACGCCGAAACTCTGCCCGAACGCAGCCTACAATCTCAACTCACGCCGAAACTCTGTCCGCAGACAACCGGCCTCTCCCGAAGCAATCCCGGTCCGTGCCGGAACACTATTCCATCCTCAAACACTATTCCCACGGAAGAGGACACGAACCAACATTGGTAAGGCTTCCTTCCATTACTATTTCAATACATTTCAATACGTAGTGTACAATGTAGACATCCGACACAAAGATGCATTTTTAAAAGCACACACACACACACACAAGCTTAAAGAATATTAGGGGTATCCGAAAGACTCGTTTTACGAGGCGACTCGGGTGAGCTCTAAGATTCTAATATTCTCTTCCCGAGGAGTCATCTGACCTCCGAACTCAAAATCTCATCACACAAAAAACAGTTTATTATTATTTTTAAACTGATGCCCTTTTTCAATGTTTTGGGCTTAATAATAAAAATGGTGTGGCGACTCTACAATTGCGAAAACAACGGCGACACACCTCCAACTAACGCTAAAGCGGAATAAAGCCAGATGCCGGGGCGCGAACGCGCTGCCTCTCGGATCCGGGCAAACATTCCCGAACAGCGACAAAATGCGAGATGCACGGGGCCTCCGCGCGCGAGCCTGATCCCGGGTAATTTCAGTTGGCGACTCCGCTGGGGACTTTTTGTTTTAAAATCTTTTTAAACAAAACAAAAGATTTTTAAAACGATGATGAGGGTCAAACTTTCATTTTACCCCTTTCTTTAACTGTTGTGTGTGTGTGCACGTGCTTTACTTTTTATTTTACAAAAAAAAATAAAAATACAAAAAAAATGCATCAATATACATCTGTGCATACATTTAAAATTCTTCAAAAACTTCTGTTTTACTCAGAAAAAGAATTTTAGAGACTGCACAATACTCGCACTGCTGCCTCGGTTACACCGCACGCTACGCGCACTGCTGCCTCGGATACACTGCACACTACAACCCTTAACCCGGAGTGGTCTCAGTTGCAGTCTGTTTGGTCTTCCTAGGCCTCTTGGATGCGCACGGGATCATTCCAAACATCCCATCCTAGCCAAGCGTCAACCCTGCACGTTTGAGTCTTGAGTCACACTCTGTCCAGACTCGGTTGGTTTTACCCGGATCCCGTGTCATACGGCTGGATACATATACCATGCCGGCCATTTTTCTGATTCAAGGCTCGGAACTCAAGATCCCTTGCGCAAGCTAAAGCGATGAAAGGTCATGCTAAAATCTTGACCTGATCTTGATTTCCGGCTACACCTGCACGATGTTCCGTCCCGATATACATCCATGCTCACATGACACCATGTCATCACGCCTTTGATACGTCGCCCATGACAATATGACCCACCAACGCCTAACGTCACGTATCCCTTGCGCAAGCAAGGAAAAGAGAGGTCATGCCGAACTCTTGACTCGATCTTGACTCGGTGGCCGGCTTGGTTCACTATTCACATGGCTAACGCATCAAAACGAACATGACAGGCTTCGGTCCTTTGGTTCGATTTTTCTTTTAGGCCGGTGGAAACCGCTTGCCCTATAGGACCCTCGCCCGGGGCTGTCCACCTTGGGATGTCGAAATACAGGTGCAAAACGAGGGGCTTATAGCCGCACAGATGGTCTCCAATGACCCAGGATCTAGCATAGTTGCGAAAAAGAAGAGCAATCTTTTCCAACCTACCTAGGACTCTGAGAAAACATGTTTTAAGTAAATTAAAACAACAAAAAAAAATGGAAACCGCATGCCACGTGAGCTTTCCCCCTTTTATCCCGTGAGGCCATTCCTGTGTCTAAACCTTGCCCGTCACCCCTCCAGCGAACCGAGAGTGGTTGAGAATACCTGGGAGCCGCCTTTTCAGTATCGAGGTCACAAGGTCCGATAGCCCTTCCAGTTCAACGGTCTGCACCGTCCGCTACTCTCCCATGACGGGATCAACAGATAACAGTGAGGGAAACGGAACCCCGCCACTAAGGAATCTCCAGACAATGGAGGAGGTGTTGCGAGCCTTCGAAACCATCAAGAAGCGCCAAGAAGAGCAACAAGCCTGGATCGTAGACACTTTGCGTCTTCGAGGAACAACAGTAGCCTCCCCAACTCCGACGGAACCTTTGTTCTCATAGAGGACGAAGACATACCGCCCCGGTTTCTCAAAACTATCGGCAAGTTCCGCCTCCGCCAAGCTACGAGATCCCAGAACGCAAAGCAGCTCTCGCTCAAAGCTCCTCAGCGCTGGGCCAAGCAGCTCCGAGCATGCCCGCCTCGGCACGGTCTCTGCCCGCACATCAAGCTCGGTACCAACAAGACACATACGTGCCTCGCTCCGTCATATCCCAATGCATCTCGGTATCCCCCGGGGATTCAATCCTTTGCCTCTATACGAGCCTCGCAACCACAATCAAAAGTCCCCATGCTTACTAGGGACGGGCATCCCTAGCGGATATCGCGACATTTCAAGCTTGCCGCCTGCTAGTCTGCCACTTGGGGATAACGAATCATTTCCCCAATTCCCAAACACAACCCTTAGCGGACCTAGCAATCACGCCCTCAACTTCAACACCCCTGGGTATGGGTTGGTATACACTCAACTACCTCCCCAAGACTCCCGAATGGCGATCCCATCAGCCAATCCACCTCCATCTTCGATTTCCGTCCCCGAAAACGGTAACCCACCTCGCATACCTGATCCCCACATGGCTTGGCCGACGAACAAATGAAGGACATACAAGGCAAGCTAGCTAGTTCTCGGAAGGACTCCCTCCTGCCTACTGATCCGAGCAAAGTGGTCCCTCTCCCTCCGAAATTCAGGATGCCGGAAATGGAAAAGTTTGACGGGACAGAATGCCCAAAAACCCACATCGACACATATGTCCTGGGTATGAGAGCCAAAGGGGCAACCCCTCAACAGATGGCGGATCACTTTCGCATTCTCTCAAATCCACAAAGACTAAGGTGGTTCCTCAACGTAAAGGCAGAAAACCGCTCCACGTGGGATCAAATCAGCGAGATCTTCCTAGAAAAGTACCGCGCCAACCTTGAATGGGAGACAAACCGCCATGACCTGTAAGCCACCGAACAAAAGGAGGACGAACCAGTGGGCGAGTTCTATAAAAGATGTAATTGGAAGCTCGGTGAGATAATGGATCCACTTTCCAAAGAAGAGCGGATGGACATCTTCCATTCCCGCCTCAAGCCATCTTTGAGGACCTTGATCACCACCATTTCTATCCGTATCTCCGTGCCATGGTCAATCTTGGGACAAAGTTTGAGAAGACTCGAGTCTTCAAAAGGCAACAAAGAACCCCGCCTCGTCTTACCGCTATCGGACAAACCCGGCATCTTCAACTCCCGCCCGAACAAAAGAAAAGAAGCAAATTAAACAAGACACTACATCCAGAACGGAGCTCAAGTAAACCGCGATCAAGCAGCCCCAAAGAATAACAATCCCCCTCGCTTCCCACAATTCCAGCATTTAGACAACCTCGAAATGCCCTTGGGTCAAGTATTTGAAGCTTTGGTGAAACGAAATCTTCTCAAGCCTCTCGAGAATTTCCAACCGAAGACTCCCAAACCCAACATGGATATGAGCAAGCACTGCGCCTTCCACAACTACCCCGGCCACACCACCGACAATTGCTTCATGCTCAAGCAGGTGGTCCAGGGGCTCATTGAGGAGGGAAAATTGGAACGCCCTCGTGGTCCCAATACCATCGGAAATCCATTCCCCCGGAACGACAGGGTAAACTCAATAGCCTTTGACGAAACTCCAAGCGAGAGCAGACCCCCTGCAATTTCCGAAACCGTTAGCATGCTTGATGGAGGAAAACTCCCTCTTGTAATAAAAATACCGAGCAAGTGTACTCACTACCGGTGTAGCAGTATGCAAATGCAGGGGTCGAATCCACAGAGACTCGTTGGTAAACAAGTAAAGTAAAAGCAGTGAATTGAGTAACCAAAGTTTATAATTTTTATTTGATTTAAGACTAAAAGCATAAACTAAATAACAGAAACTAACTAAGCAAGAAAACAAATTATGAGCAGAGATTCGTAGATTGGATTTCACTATACCATCATTCTATGCAGAATTTTACTTAAGAAACATTAACTCAACTTCTAGGGTTCATTCACTTTAGCTAGGATCGACACGGTTAGGTGGCCGGATTACAATCCTAAATACTCTTTTAATATTGTGACTTCTATTACGGTACCACAATATGCCAAGAATACATTAAGCACGAAAGAATAAAAGAACCTAATATTGATCCGATTCTATTACGGCACAGATCAAATTATTCAATCAATAGTGGTCATTGTATAAATCGCCCAAATTAATGGCTCGATAAATACCCAATTATTCAAAGATGAGTTCGTATCTTAACATACGTCTCGAATCTAAGAATAAGAAATTAAAATCTATTAATGAACTAGAAGGAATTAAATAGAAAGAATTAAAATATTAATGCATAGAAATCCGGTAAAGGTTCGACCAATCTACAAATCTAAAAATTTAGCTACTCATAATTTACAAATAATAAAAACCTGGAATGATGAATTATTCTTCTTTCTTCAATTGAATTGTCAAAAAGAAAAGAAAAGTAAAACTAAAACCTAAAAATAATAATCGTGATGATATATTAATATCCTCCTTTTCAAGCCTGGGCCGCGAGCTTTATAAAGATAATAGGGCAATTATGTGGTGAAAGGCTGAGAAAAGTCAATTCTGCCCTTGAGTAATACGTCAACTTGCTGCTGAAAACGACGTCGGAGCGCGGCCGCCCTGCTGGAAGCGCGGTCGCCCAAGTTGGCCGAGACTTTTGGCCGAGATTATTTGTTGTGGCGCGGCCGCCCTTGATTTCAAAGCTTGGCCCAGCGTGTTCATCCCTCCTGGCCCTTGCTTGGCCCAACCTTGGCCCAGCTGCCTATCTCCTGGCCCCAAATGGCCCTTCTTCTCTCGGCCAGCACCAAGCAGTGGCCAGCCACATTGCTGCCTTGATTTAGTACCTTTTTTTTTTCGTTTCGTCCCGCTATCTTGCAGTCGCACTTTGACCACTTTAATGACTTCTTTTGCGCTTCGCTCTTTGGACTTTTATTTTTCATTTTATCCCAGGAATTTTTATAAATTAAATTCGTCCGAAAATTCCATATTCCCAGTTCAGTCCCTGAATTTTCCAATATTTCCAATTTAGTCCAAAAGCTTCCAAATGCCAGTTTAGTCCTTGAGCTCGTAATTTCAGTTTTTTTCCTTCTCTGCTCCGCTCCACTTTATTCCTTTTGCACTTTTTAGCCATAAAATGCACCTTTAATCAGCTCTATACCCTGTACTCATAAAATACTCACAAACCACATCAAATACACATAAAACTCGGGAATCAAACTCAAGGAAAGCCTAAAAGTGCATCATTTGGATGGGTAAATACACATCCATCAAACACCCACAAACTAACCTTTTGCTCGTCCCGAGTAAAACAAAACTAAAAGAATAAAAATAAAACTACTCTAAATACTAATAATAAAACATTAAAACAAAATTATTTTTGGGATGTCCTATCAGAGATGAGTCATTGGCCATACAAGTCTCAGATTCTCACCAACACACATAATCAATAAGTGCCACCACAGTAATGGGATTACAATCACATTGAAGCATAAAACTCACAATTTTCCACCGCGGCCTGAATGATGAATGAATTATGGGAGGTCACTGCCAACAACCTAAGATTGTTTATGGATTCACTAAGCGATGCTCTAAATCAATATGTCATAGACATTACAACCCAAAAAGGACACTCATATGCATATTTAACACGATTGTCAACCCGATTACTCGATATTGAAAGAATAATATGGCTTAAAAGTTAAGGTGCGAAAGATCGCAGGGCTAGGTTCATGGTTACAAATGAAGGTAAGGGCATACGAAGATAAGAAAGTGAAACTAGAAAGTCTTCTTTTAACAATACATCCTCCACTCACCCTTATTACTTTCCAATGTGCCAACCCACAAACTAAAACTTTTTCATACATCAACATGGGGTTGAGCACATTCCACTACTTCCTTTGGTCACCTTGAAATACAATTCCACTTTGACATTAGAGAGGGCTCGATTTTTTTCATTTTTTCATATTTTTTTTTTTTTTTTTTTTTTTTTTCTTTTTTGCTTTGCACAATTACATCACGAAGAATGTGCATTCAATATTTGTTTTTTTATATATATATTTTTTTTATCAAGCCCCTCTTTTCATTACATAACATGACCCTTTTCTTTATTTTCGTGACCACTTTCCACTTCACCCTTGATTTTCCAAATTTCACCCACACTTTCCAATTCATTCCCTAGTTTCACTTTCTTGAAAAGGTGGAAAAATTAAATTTGTGTATAGGTTAAAAGGGTAGGACAATGAGGGTACAAAAGAAGGCGAATGGTGGTCTAAGATAACCTCCCACTTTGTGAGAGATTCCATTCTTTTTCAAGCTCAAAAGGGGTTCTAGCGGAAAATTTTTAGTGACTAGAAAGTTTAAGGCTCACAAAAAGGGATTCAAAAAATAGCCATATATACCAAGTAACCTATTGACGTGTTATTGACAATCATGCAAACATGTTCTAGGGACCCCGAGAATACACAAAGTGATCCCATAAAAGGCACCTAAGTTGATGACAATGACCAAGAATATGATACGGAAGTGAGAGGTGGTGCAATCATAATTTAAATGTTTCAATGCAATCCCAATCACCACACTAATAATAGCACATGTGATTTTAAAATTAAAGCACACTCTAATCATCACAGACTTTGGCCAACATCCCAACTATGAAAAGAACAAAATTTTTAAATTTTTCTATTTTTTTAGAGGGTGACACTATATACACTCCCCTATAAACCCACAAACTCGGAGAGTTGCCCACCCCCAAACTCAAAACATGCTATGTCCTCATAGCAAAGAGAACAAAAGCGTGCCTTAAGTTCGAAAGATAGCAAGACACTACTAAACAATAATTAACAAAACAGTAAAACATACCTCATTGGGTTGCCTCCCAAGCAGCGCATTTGTTTAAAGTCGTTAGCCCGACTATGGTCCCAAACTTACTTGGCCTTAGCTTTGCGGCCTTTGGACCATCTCTTTTCCTCGCGGGCACAGACGCCCTTCTCTTTCCAAATCAGCTCTCCATTGTCCATAAGTAGGGGTGAAGCCACATTTACTTTTAAAACTTTACGCTTGTGCTTACCCCTTTTTCTTTTCTTTTTATTGGGGTTTCCACCCCCAAACTCAACTCTTTCAACCTGCAAAATACCATTCTCACAACCAAGATCAAGAGAGTTATCATGCACAAAAATATTTAAAAATATAGAATCAGATAAATCACTATAACTCTCCTCACTAACTCTCGATTTTGAAGGCCCTTGTGGTAAATGTGATGGATTCGACTCTTTATGGGAGTCGTGTGGGGAGTGATACGACCCGTTACTCCTAGAGTATTGGTCGGCCTTAATGTTACTAGCCAAGGGACAAACGTCCGCATTATCCCCACTTTTCTCACCTCCATTCACATCATATATGACCATTGGTACATCATTTATGGCTCCTACAAAATCATCTTTGGGGGAGATTTTCTTATCATTTTTAGACATAACAAACTTGCATTCTTCCCCCATGCCTCTCAAGGACACCACCCCTTGACACACATCAATGGTGGCCTTAGTGTCAAACATAAATGGCCTCCCAAGCAGAATGGGAGTTTTCAATTGCTCCTCACTTGATCCCTCCATACACATCACATAAAAGTCAATGGGGATAATAATTTTATCAATTTTAACCAACACCCCTTCAATAACCCCTAAAGGTCTTTTGATTGAGAGATCCGCCAATTGCAAGTCTCTCATGGGTGGTTTCAACTCACATGCCCCCAAACTTCTAAAAACATGAAAGGGCATCACATTGACACTTGCCCCAAGATCCAACAAACCTTTAAAATTTTGACCCCCTAAAGAAATTGGGATAGTGAAACATCCGGGGTCTTTTTGAACATGTTTGATTTTTTTAAACTCCACACCACTCGGGGATGTGATTTTCACAACATTGGGGGGAGGGGTTTCTAAATTTAATGCAGAAAATACATATTGCACCTCCCCAATCTCATCCTCTTCCTCACTAACATTATCAATATTATCACATTCAAAATTATCAAGAGAAGATAGAAATACCTCCTCAATTTCCTCACTTTCATCCCACACTCGTTGTGATTGACTTTGCTTGCTCGGGTGGGTTCTTCTCTTTCATCAACTCTTGGGCAACCTTCACAAGTTGCTCTACTTGTGTGCCCATCTTTTCAAAAGCAAGATACGTATTTCTATTACTTTGCTGCATCTCCATTCTTAATCGCTGGATCGCCAGCCTCCCAAGGCTCTTTATCATGTTGTCCAGGTGGTGGCACATGAAGAGGTTTCACTTGCTGATTATGATAGCCACCCCATGGATTGTAGTTGCCATATTGGTTGCCTTGGGGTGGTGGCCTTGGTGCATATCCATTGAAAGCATGTGCACATGTTCAGATTATAACGAAATTTGCTGCACTTGGACACATATTAGTCACATGAGATGATAAACCACAATTTGCACAATAATCGGTAATAACATTGGCACCAGAAGTGCCACAAGCAAATAATTTATCAAATTTACTACTCAAGACTGCAATTTGCTTAGAAAGATTATCACTAGCATTCAAATCTAATACCCCCTTGTCCTACCCCTCGAACTCTTTTGTTGAGAATTAGCACTCAACATCTCAAATAAAGCCTTGGTCTCATCCGGTCTTGGCTCCAATTGAGCCTCCGGCATTGTCAACCATTGATTGACCATTGTCATTCAAGCCATCATAGAAGGCTTGGTTCGGTGAGGGTAGTGTGAAATTATGATGGGGACATTGCATTATCATCGTATTAAATCTTTCCCATGCCTCATGAAAGGGCTCCCCACATCTTGGGAAAATGTCATCAATTTCTCGTCTAAAACTAGCCAAAAGATGATGTGGGTAATATCTTTTAAGGAACACATCTTGCAATTCTACCCAAGTACTAATGTCGCTCGGTGCAAGCATCGGCAACCATGTTTTTGCCACTCCCTTAAGAGTGTAAGGAAAACACTTTAGTCTAATTTGCTCCTCACTCACTCCTGTCTTAACAAAAATTGAGCAACAACAATAATATACTCTTTAAGGAACGTGAGTGCATCCTCGCCGTGCAATCCTTGAAAGCTTGGCAACATGGCAAAGTATTGTCCTTTGACCTCTAAATTTTTGGCCGCATCGGACGAGACTATGCAAGAGGTAGATGTGTCTACCCTAGGTCTCAGAAATCATTCATAGTTTGTGCCGGTGGTACTGCCATCTCGGCTTTCTCTTCCTCTACCTCGGTGGTGGAGGGTTCTGATTCGGTGTCAGAATCTGAGAAAAGAGGATTAAAGAGGGGATCGCCCTCAAATGCTTCCTCAAGTCTATTTATGTTATCGTCCAATGGCACCAATATAGGCTTCAAAGAACGACGACCTTGCATTCACTGTTTAACCTACTTGTTTACTTGCAACAAGTCCCCGGCAACGGCGCCAAAAACTTGATGGAGGAAAACTCCCTCTTGTAATAAAAATACCGAGCAAGTGTACTCACTACCGGTGTAGCAGTATGCAAATGCAGGGGTCGAATCCACAGAGACTCGTTGGTAAACAAGTAAAGTAAAAGCAGTGAATTGAGTAACCAAAGTTTATAATTTTTATTTGATTTAAGACTAAAAGCATAAACTAAATAACAGAAACTAACTAAGCAAGAAAACAAATTATGAGCAGAGATTCGTAGATTGGATTTCACTATACCATCATTCTATGCAGAATTTTACTTAAGAAACATTAACTCAACTTCTAGGGTTCATTCACTTTAGCTAGGATCGACACGGTTAGGTGGCCGGATTACAATCCTAAATACTCTTTTAATATTGTGACTTCTATTACGGTACCACAATATGCCAAGAATACATTAAGCACGAAAGAATAAAAGAACCTAATATTGATCCGATTCTATTACGGCACAGATCAAATTATTCAATCAATAGTGGTCATTGTATAAATCGCCCAAATTAATGGCTCGATAAATACCCAATTATTCAAAGATGAGTTCGTATCTTAACATACGTCTCGAATCTAAGAATAAGAAATTAAAATCTATTAATGAACTAGAAGGAATTAAATAGAAAGAATTAAAATATTAATGCATAGAAATCCGGTAAAGGTTCGACCAATCTACAAATCTAAAAATTTAGCTACTCATAATTTACAAATAATAAAAACCTGGAATGATGAATTATTCTTCTTTCTTCAATTGAATTGTCAAAAAGAAAAGAAAAGTAAAACTAAAACCTAAAAATAATAATCTGTGATGATATATTAATATCCTCCTTTTCAAGCCGTGGCTGCCGAGCTTTATAAAGATAATAGGGCAATTATGTGGTGAAAGGCTGAGAAAAGTCAATTCTGCCCTTGAGTAATACGTCAACTTGCTGCTGAAAACGACGTCGGAGCGCGGCCGCCCTGCTGGAAGCGCGGTCGCCCAAGTTGGCCGAGACTTTTGGCCGAGATTATTTGTTGTGGCGCGGCCGCCCTTGATTTCAAAGCTTGGCCCAGCGTGTTCATCCCTCCTGGCCCTTGCTTGGCCCAACCTTGGCCCAGCTGCCTATCTCCTGGCCCCAAATGGCCCTTCTTCTCTCGGCCAGCACCAAGCAGTGGCCAGCCACATTGCTGCCTTGATTTAGTACCTTTTTTTTTTCGTTTCGTCCCGCTATCTTGCAGTCGCACTTTGACCACTTTAATGACTTCTTTTGCGCTTCGCTCTTTGGACTTTTATTTTTCATTTTATCCCAGGAATTTTTATAAATTAAATTCGTCCGAAAATTCCATATTCCCAGTTCGATCCCCCGAATTTTCCAATATTTCCAATTTAGTCCAAAAGCTTCCAAATGCCAGTTTAGTCCTTGAGCTCGTAATTTCAGTTTTTTTCCTTCTCTGCTCCGCTCCACTTTATTCCTTTTGCACTTTTTAGCCATAAAATGCACCTTTAATCAGCTCTATACCCTGTACTCATAAAATACTCACAAACCACATCAAATACACATAAAACTCGGGAATCAAACTCAAGGAAAGCCTAAAAGTGCATCATTTGGATGGGTAAATACACATCCATCAATGCTGTCCCGCTATGACTGGGAGCGTGAAACCAGAGTCAAAAGGTCTCGTGACCGGGAATTCAGACAAGAACGCCCAAGGGCAACTGTCTCCCTACGATCTGTGCCCCGACCAAGGCATACAAATGGATGGATCGAACGCTCCCCAGAGGAGACTGAGTCAAATGGTAGCACGGGAAGCAGCTTAGTCTTCACAGACGATGACTTGCCGACATGTGAGAATCGGCACAACGAAGCCCTCCTCATCCTCATAAAAATAGAGATGTTCTTCCTCCCGAACGTCTTGATTGATAACGGCTCTGCAGTCAACATCATTGCTTTGAGCACACTAAAACGACTCCGTATCGACCGCTCCCTGATAAGGCCTTCACCTCGAGTAATCCGAGCCTACGATTCCACTGCACGACCAATCGTAGGAGTCATCAATCTGAGGATCCAATTCGATGCACAATTGGAGTCGGTAGAGTTCCAAGTCGTGGAAATCAAACCAACCTTCTCTGCCTTGCTGGGACGACCTTGGATACATCAGATGAAAGCAGTATCATCTACTCTTCACCAATGCGTGAAATTCATCAACGCCAATGGAGTGATCGAAGTGATCTGCGGAAGCAAGCAGTAATGGCAAGTGCTTGGCCGCAAGCTACGACCCAAGAAGGTCCCGACATGACCGAATACTCTTCTCCAGATGAGTCTCCTACCCTGTCCCGCTACGAAGTGGATCCTTACATCCACGCTCTAAGCCGCGACGAGCTGGAAATCGAAGAACTCATGGGTCAGGATGACAACTCAGATATATGCGACTGTGAAGAATGCTTAAGGGAAGATCAAGAGATGGACGCCCTGATGGAGATTGATCGAGGGGTAGACCCTTACTTCGCCGAAAACCCTCTTGCAAACTGGCTCATCACCGATCCCCCGGTACAAGACAACCCTCTGGCCGACACTCTCGGATCTTACGGGGACAACCATCACAGCATAGTTCAATTCAACATTCTAGTGTCCGACCTAGATGAACAGTGGCGCAACCTCCTCCAAGGCCTAATCAGGGAAGGAGATATAGCATGCCCCCTCGAATCAGACATTGTAAATGTCGTCCAAGCAAAGATCCCAGATAAAGAGGCAGATTCTATGAAAATGATCAACATCAGCAAGAATCAACTCCTATCGCCGAATGCTTCGCCCTCTTAGAAGTAGCCCTCAGCGACTTCTATCATCAAAGACCTCCAAGGACTGGTGGCAACACTAATGGAGGGACATCATCAGGGGAGCAACCAAAAACCTCCGCGATCTGGTTTGAAATCGAACCGCATGCAAGCTATTTCCCGGGACTCATGCCAAGGGAAGATTGGCCACCTGAACCAGCACCACTCCCTCTAGAGCTACAGCCAGCCGAGAGTAATGAAGCCTGGTCCAATCCCTCGTCGCCTATAGTCTAGCTTCGAGTCTTGTTGTCTGTGAATTCACATCTTTTGAGTCTTTTGACGGCTTTACGCCCAACGATTGTGAGTCTTTGATCAACAATGTACAGTCTTCACGCTTTCAATAAAAGGTCTGACCTTTCTAAAAAAAAAAAAATCATTTCATTGCATCTTTAACAAGTGATGAGTTAACTAATCAAAACAGTTAGTAGCAATTCATCTATACAAAAGGCAAACACATTAATTGAATAAATGCATCAAGCAAACATTTAAGCATGTTGTCAAACGAGAGAAAAATCGGGCCCAAACTGCCGAGGAGGTTTTAATCATAACGATTTGCAAGATCGCTGAAGAGCCAAAGAGACGCAAGTCCGATGCCATTTCCAGCACAGACCAGAACGGGGAAACTACCTTCATGAACAAGGAAGGCCCACATACAGGAGGGGTCAAAACCAAGAGCATTATGGCCCTAAAACGCCTCGCCTCTCACTTCGTCATCCTCGGGGACATGCTATACAAGAAACGCTACCATGGACCACTCATACGCTGCATCAACCAGGAAGAGGCAAACTATAGTTCATGAACGAAGTCCACAATGGAACTTGCGGTCCCCACATGAACGCCAGAGCCCTGATGCAAATCATTCTCAGGATGGGCTACTACTGGATCTCCATGGAGGCAGACTGCATCCACTTTGTCCGAAGCTGCGACAAGTGTCAACGGTTCTCCAACCTCAATCATCTACCTCCCCACGATCTCTACTGCATGACTACACCCTGGCCATTTGCCACTTGGGGAATTGACGTCATCGGGAAAATCGCTCTGCCAGCAAAGAACGGTCACGAGTTCATCTTAGTAGCCATCGACTACTTCACCAAATGGGTCGAAGCCAAGTCCTACAAGGTACTTACCTCCAAGAAGGTCGCGCATTTCCTCAAGGAAAACATCATCTGCCGATACGGCATCCCAAATGAGGTCATATCAGACAATGGTTCACACTTCGAGGGGGAATTCGACTGCATCGCTGGCTGAATTCAAAATTACACGCCACAAATCTTCTCCCTACCGGCCAC
The DNA here is from genome assembly GCA_022495995.1 of Adenophora triphylla var. japonica. Lineage (NCBI taxonomy): Eukaryota > Viridiplantae > Streptophyta > Magnoliopsida > Asterales > Campanulaceae > Adenophora > Adenophora triphylla. The sequence goes on from JAFEMH010004346.1 coordinate 169,512, forward strand.
AAACAAATGGCGCCGTGGAAGCAGCAAACAAGACCCTCGAACGGATCATCCGAAAAATGACCACCCGAGGACGAGATTGGCCCGAGAAGCTGCACCTTGCACTTTGGGGTTACCGCACATCGCCGTAACGCCCACGGGAGAAACCCCATTCGCCCTGACATACGGGATGGAAGCAGTCCTTCCCATTGAACTGGAAATTCCCTCACTCCGAGTCCTGCTGGAAAATGACGTCAACGAAGTCGAATGGCTCTGAAGCCGACATGACGAATTGGCTCTGCTAGACGAGCGACGACTAAAGGCCATGGAACACGTCCGAGCCTATCAAAGCAGGATGGCTAGAGCTTTCGACAAGAAAGTCAAGTCCCGAGACATCAGGGAAGGCGATCTTGTACTCAAAGAAAAGCCTCCCACTCGAACCAACCCACTGGGAAAATGGGAACCCACATGGATCGGCCCTTTCGTGGTTCAAAAGATATTCTCTGGAGGCGCCATGAAGCTGACAGACCTAGACGGCAATCCCTTCTTGAATCCAGTCAACGGAAGCAAACTTCGCAGATACTTCGCCTAAAGAAGAACAACTGTGCATCTCTTGGCACTCCATGTAGTGTCGAACTACGCAGACCTGAGCCCTCTAGTCCGGGGGAACGTAGGCAACCTTAATTGGTTCGGTCTAAAAATACACCAAAAAGTCAAAAGTTTGAATGTCAATCAAGACCTCCATCAAGCTACGCACTTTTCAAGAGCACGCCCCAACGTCACCTTGACCAAGTCAAACAACGGCGGCAACATCAAAAGACATCCGAGGGTCACTCATGCATCAAACGACTGACTCATGTCTGCTTCCAAGCCAGGGGCTTGTATTTGCCTTCACGCACTTCGAAAAAAAAAAGAGAGCTCGAGAAAGGGCTCAAACAAAAAAAAAAAAGAGAGCTCGAGCAAGGGCTCACAAAAAAAATAATAAAAAAAAGAAGCTCAAGCAGAAGCTACAAAAAAGAGGTCAAGAGCCCGACGCCAACAAGAGGCAAGGAAGCTACGGAAATGACCGTCAAAATGACTTGTCAGGGGATCATTCAACCTCTCAGCCAAGCACAAAGCCTAAGAAAAGGGGATTGCCGTCAGGGCCCAGGCCGCTTCAGTCCGCAAATACAACAGAAAAGTTCAAAGATGGACGCCGACAAGGTGCATAAAAGAAACAAAGGCAAACAAGAGATCTTGCGTCTCGACAAAGCTTTAAAAGTAAATCACAAATCACTAACGGTTACAACATTTCTTGATGAGTTCAAGCACGGTCTACTCTCAAGTTCACAACATGCTAAAAGACAGCTTAATACATTTAACAAATAATGTGTTTACAATGCAATGAATGGATACCTAGGAGGTCATTCCGCGCCATCTCGCGCTTGTCCCTCGCCATTCTTCCCTTTCTTCCCTCGTCCCCGCGAGTCTTCTTTCGCTCCACGCGAACCAACTCGCGTCTCTCGGCCCGAGATCGTGGGTCCTCCCCGTAGAGTCAAACAATCCAGCGGCTCTCGTGGCTTCATTCGCCCGTGCTTCGGCTCGGATCTCCTCCCCGCGAGTCTGTAAAGAGGACCTCTCCCCGTAAGTCGGTCAACTCTTGTCTCGTAGTCAAACAAAGTGTCTCCCGTCACATCCCGAGGGTCGGACCGTGCTTCGGCACTCCTAAGGCAATAGCTACTACGGCAACCGGTCCCAAAATCGCTACACGCCTCGCTCTCCAAAGCCACTTGGGATCGCCCAACACGCTGCTCATACCAAAGCCAGGTGCGAGTCGTCAATACGACACTCTCCCGACGTCTAAGGAGCACCACAGGAGGGAAAGCGGAATACTTCCATACCTCGTAAAATACAAGAAAGCACTGAGCCGCCATACAAAGAGGAGCTATCTCCGTAGTGGCAAGGTCATCCCACCAACAAAGGCTCCTGCTTCATCCCAAACTGCAGGGAAACAAGCGACGGAATATAGAAGGAGGACCACGACAAACCTGGAACTCTGACGACATAGGACCCTTCCTGAAAGACCCTCCTAGTCTCAAGCCCCCAGTGAGGAACCCACCAACGGATCTGATGCGTACCAAGCCGTGCCATCCATCTCTCCCAGGCGGACTGATCCATATCCAATACAAGAGGTCTCTGAGCAAATGACCACGTCGGAGCCTCGGGCATGGCCTGAAGTCTCTCTCGCAGCCACAAGGTGAGCAAGGCGGGGCTTCCCCCTCTCATGAAACGATCCCCAGTCGCCAGACGGTCAATACCATGAAGAGTCTCCCCCAGCACCAACGGGACAATATCCTCTCCAGCTCTACAGTGCCCAACCACATCTAGCAAAGCGCCATCGCAAATGCCAAGGGTGCTGACCATGAAAAGCGTCGCCATCACGCACAAGGCAAATGCGTCCCAAGAGACATCACTCTTATCGTCAACCATAAACCGCTCTGGCAGCTCAGAAATGTCAATATGACCCGAATCAAGTATCATGCCCTGCACTTCTTCCAACGAAGTACGAAGAAAGCCTGCAAGCTTCACGCTCACAGCAGCACCACCAATCAAAGGAAGCGAAATGGCCTCCACCTCCGGTCCTCCAATCAAAGCCCGAAAATCCTCAAAGGTGGGCACCATTTCATTGTAGGAGAAGCAATACACATGCCTCCTAACATCCCAGAACTTCGTGGCAGCCCGCAACAAATCCCAATCAGGAACCAACTCCTTAAAATACCAAATTGAGCAAAGACGAAACCTTACCTCGAAAGCCCGTCTCTGATGCCTCATACGGCGTCGCATCCACGTTTTCAGCTGCTCAAGGAAGTGTGCTTGCCTCTCCTGCGAAAGCCTCAGCAAAATTCTAGGAACATACGAAGAATCCATGGCAAAAATGGAGGTTTCTAGAGAAAATGGGGAAGAAAGCTCGAAAATGGCTGCAAATGGGGAAATAGGGAAAGACCAGACACTGGAAAGCATTTATTTCCTTCCCAAAAGCAAGGTTGGTCCGTACGGACCTCTTTGCAACCTAGGTCTGTCCGTACGGACCTTATTGCATCTTGGCCTCACTTTCTCAGCAAGCAGTACAACAACCACTGTTCTCAGCAGGACCTTGCTCCAAACTGCCCAAACACTGGCCAAAGCCATTTCCGGCAAACATACACTACCCACAAACGCACTCTCAGCTCACGTGGCATGCACAAAATAAAAAAAAATAATAGCAACCATTTCTAGGACAATTCCCGGGAATCACAAAAATGACATTACATCTTAAAATAAAATGATGTTTGCCATGCAAATACGAGTGTTTTATTACAGGTACATCTAATGTCCATTTGCTAAAAAAAAAAAAAAAAAAAGAAGATAAGGAAAGAGGGAAAGCAAATGAACCCTAATCCGAATCTTCAGCATCCTCCTCCTCACCAAGGTCCTCAAGAGAAAAGTCGGGCATCCCGGTGAACTCGCCCGTCACATATCCTCGTCATCGAGTACCGAGCCCTCCGAGGCCGGTACTCAAAGTAATCAGGATCAAATCCGACGAAAGGATCGAAGAAAGAAGGCTCGACGAACCCTCACCCCGCGTGCATCCTGCCGAGGAAAGAATTGGTAAAGGGTCTGCGGCCTCGGCGCTCCCGAAGACGTCCCGGCATCCATGCTATGCCGCCCCCGCGAAGGTCCCTCCTGCTGTGGCTCCGGCTCGGCTCTCAGTGGAGGAACATCTACAAAATGCCTCGAAGGCATCGGCGTGTACGCCGGCACACATCGCGAAGACCGGCAAGACATCTTCGACGCCATCTTCTTCGCAAAGACCGCATCGCCACGTAACGGCGGGTCGGCATGTCAAAAGCCCTCCCCTGACTCCGCACAAGCAAGCGGCCAAAGAAACGCTCAAAGAATACGGTCATACTCAACAACAAAAAGAGAAAAATACAAGAAAAGATGCCAAGATGGAAAAGAGTAAGCACACTCACCGGTCTATCGGGATCGACGCGGTAGAGGCGCAGGAGCTCGCTCGGGGACGGCACGTACACCCTCCTCCTCGAGGAATCCCCGCGAACATACGTAAAGTCCGGCCTGTGCACCGGAACCTGCTGGGGACCCTGCGGACCAGCCTCCCTCTCCCTCGCCAACACCTGTGGCGTCTTCAACTTCCTCCTCACAAAAGCGCCATACTCCTCTCTATACAAAACAAACTCCTCGGCACCCACACCGCCAAGATACCTCTCAAAATCCAACACATCCATATCACGGGAATCCAACATCCCAAAAGGAGGGTCCCTCGGAGCCAAGGGAAGCATACCCGGGCCATGCTGCCAGAAGACCCGCTCCCCCAGGTACATGACGTCACAAGTCGCCCCGCAAAGATCTTCCGCCGCACCGTCACCAGGGGAGCCCCCTCTAAATCATCATCCTCATATCGAGCCCAAGGATACAAAACAAACCTCTCCGGGCTATCTCTCTCCAAATGCTCCTGCACATCCCCGTAGGCGATGGTGAGCTTCCCCCTGCTGGTCCTCCTTCTCCTCGTCGGGCGGGCCCAGCCTAACATAGCGGGATACGCTGCTACAGCCCCAGGATCTCTATCCCACGGGAAGCACTGAAAAATCTCATAGAACCACACCTGTGACAAAAGCAGAAAAGGCTCAGTGCAAAAGAAAATGGAGAAACGACAAGTTGCTAAATCAAAAACAGCAATAAACTCATACCTCCAAAGCAAAGTCAAAACAAGCCAAGGAACTGGCTACACCCCGGCTAAACTGATCCAAAGAGAAGTAGAGCTCGGCCAAGCCCGCCTCGCCCCAAGCTATGTCACAAACTCTCTCCAAATCAATCAAGCTCTCCAGCAGAGCAAAAGGAGCCGTAGTCGAGTGGTTCGAGAACAAGGTATCGGAAGCGCAAACCACGGGAAGGAGCGCGCCCGGCTCCGCCGTCACTGGCCGTACCGAACATAGGCCCCAAATCGGCCGTGATCCTCATCTCAACATCACTATACAACATGCCAAGACCCCTGCGAGGAAGCGCAAAGCCCGGAGCTCCGTCGGCACATCCTCGGCAATCATATCTCGCCACCGCACCGGCCCTCCTTTGAAGGAAAGCCCTGATAGCGGCAAAGTCCTTGGGCATCACCGTCACCTCTCCCCCGGCTCGGATGGAAGGTGTGGGTGGTATCCCACCGGTACTCGGAGGCCAAGGAAGACGCTCTTGTTCTTCCTCGTGTCGAAACCCCGCCAAGTTCTCCACGAACACGCCCGTGCCGAAGCGTAGACCGGCCTCCCCGGGGCTCGGCCTACCATCCACAGAAATGTCCCGCATCCGCCGCCACAACTCAACAACAGCCTCGAGCGATCCCCGATTCTTCATCTTCTTGGCCTTCCCGCCAAGAGCCCCTCATCCTGCAGTAAGCACAAAGAAAGGTACGTCGGTCAAGATCTTAATGCAAAATACCAAAAGAAAATCAAAGCACAAAAGACCGTCCCAACACGGCAAAGCATATATGTCCCATCACGAAACACGGCACGTATTGCATATAATTTTTACATGCAACTCAAAACATGGCATGCATTATACATAATTTTTCCATACAGTCCGTCACAAAACACGGCACATACTGTACAAATTTTCTCAACAAAGGGATCAAGCACTACACGACACATTTTCAAAAGACCCATCACAAAACACGGCACATATTTTCCCCACAAAGTCCGTCACCAAAAACACGGCACACATTGCATAACACATTTTCAAAAGAAAAGTCCGTCCCTACATGGCACATACTTTCAGACAAAACCCGTCACAAAAAACGGCACATGTCACAAAATTTGTCCCTACATGACAATTTTTCCCACATTGTACATACAGAAATAGCATAAGGTACAAAACACCAAAACATGCATTTTCATAGAGAGGCACTTTATTTTCACAAATAAAAGTTAATCTACACATTTCTGCACAAAATGCACATATTCACAATATTTACATGCTAATTTTCAACAATTCGTCAAGAATTTCACAAAAGGCATGGCAAATAACAAAAGCCCCAAAATGCGAAAAACTAAAACCTAGTTCTAGCATTCAAAAAAAAAAAATCGAGCAGGGAATCGAAACGGAACGGATTTCTTACCTCCCCGACGTTCCTAGAGCGACGATTGTGCACCTCCGGATTCGGATACAATACATCCGGGTTCTTCGAAGATGGAACAAAGGAGATCCAATTTCTTTGGAGCTCCATCCGTTGCTCGATCACTTCTTGACTGCGTTGTCGACGACTCCTCCGAGATCCTTCCGCCATTGCGAGCAATTCAAGCGAAAAATGGAAGATTTTGGTGTGAAAATGGAGGTTTTCTCCTTCTCTCTCTCTCGGATGCACGAACTGAAGAAGAAGAAGTGAAGGGAGCCTCGGGTTTTTAACCCAGTCAAAATCTGGGAACTGTAAAAAACCAACTTGGTCCGTACGGACCTCTTTACATCCCAGGTTGGTCCGTACGGACCTTCTTGCAAGGGAGGGCCAAATTACTTTCCTGCCCTTATAATCTTTGCCCCTGGCTGTCCTAAGGCCTATTTCAGCAAATTCAGTGCAGTATGGTCCTTAACCCATCAATTCAACAACCGGCCGTCAATGTAAGCCCGGACTCCGCCTACTCAACGGCAATTCAACCACCGGCCGTCAATGTAAGCCCGGACTCCGCCTACTCAACGGCAATTCAACCACCGGCCGTCAATGTAAGCCTGGACTCCGCCTACTCAACGGCAATTCAACAACCGGCCGTCAATGTAAGCCCGGACTCCGCCTACTCAACGGAAATTCAACCACCGGCCGTCAATGTAAGCCCGGACTTCGCCCACTCAACGGCAATTCAAGAACCGGCCGTCAATGTAAGCCCGAACTTCGCCCACTCAACGGCAATTCAACCACCGGCCGTCAATGTAAGCCCGGACTTCGCCCACTCAACGGCAAAACAAGCGCAAGAAGGAGCCAACACCTCCCAGCACAAATCTCAAGGCACAAAACGCCTCCAAAACGCTCAACGACAACGCAAGCACCGGCCATCAAAGTAAGCCCGAGCTCCTTCCCCAACAAGTTAAAAGGAAGTCGTACAAGACTACATATCCCCAAAGACCGCCGTCATCGTAGCCGGACCTCGCCCAGTAAACGGTGAAACGAGCGCAAAAGGAGCCAGCACCTCCAAGTACAAATCCCAAGGCACGAAACGCCTCCAAAACGCCAAACGGTGAAGCAATCACCAGCCATCATCCTTGCCCGCTCAACGGCAACTCAAACACCGGCCATCAAAGTAAGCCCGAAGTCACCCTCTCAGCAGAAAAGGCCCCTACAAGCCCACGATGATCCCCAACAGACAAACACCGGCAGTCATCGTAAGTCCAACCTTCTCCCCAACGGACAAAGCACGAGGCATCTACACCTCTCGCAATCAAAGCTCAAGGCAGCCATGCCTCCACGACCACAGCCAGAAGATGATTCAAGTCCTCACGCATGGCACACCCGCAGCCAGAAGACGATTCAAAGTCCTCACGCATGGCAAACCGCAGCCAGAAGACGATTCAAAGTCCTCACGCATGGCAAACCGCAGCCAGAAGACGATTCAAAGTCCTCACGCATGGACGATTCAAAGTCCTCACGCATGGCAAACCGCAGCCGTAAGACGATTCAAAGTCCTCACGCATGGTAAACCGAAGACGATTCAAAGTCCTCACGCATGGCAAACCGAGAAGACGATTCAAAGTCCTCACGCATGGCAAACCGCATCCGTAAGACGATTCAAAGTCCTCACGCATGGCAAACCGCAGCCAAGACGATTCAAAGTCCTCACGCATGGCAAACCGCAAACGTAAGACGATTCAAAGTCCTCACGCATGGCAAACCGCAGCCAGAAGACGATTCAAAGTCCTCACGCATGGCAAACTGCAACCAGAAGACGACTCAAGTCTTCATACTATCTCCAGCCCGGAAGGCTTTAAACCACTCGGTCGTGAAGACCGTATAAACCTCCCAAATCACTATCTTCGGCCCGTAAGGCCTTAAACCACCCGATTAGGAAAATCGTAAAATTTCCATCCCAGGACACCACCACGTCCTCACAATTGACCTCGGCGGTCACCACATCTTAGGACACCACCCCGTCCTTACCACTGACCTTAGCGGTCACACGATACTTCAGGGCACCATCACGCCCACATACACTCACAATTTCACGATCTCTGAACTACGGCCAGGCTTGATTCCCGCCAGGGATACGTAGGAATCCTATCACAGGGTCCAGCCAACTGACCTAAACGGTCACACAATAGGACACCGCCACGTCCTCACCCCGACCTCCACGGTCACATCCTCTCCCAGCACGCGATCCAGATTAGGACCCTTATCTTATCAACGACCCCACTATCTCCGTAAGTGACGTCGTTGAGGGGCTTCTGTAAGTACCCCAATCTGGATCACCCTCTTCCGAGCGCATAGGAAACACCGCAGACTCACAAACACAGTCTCGAAGACCTATGGCACTCAAAATCCTCTCAAAACCCTCAACCAAACCAAGGGAGGAGCCTTTCTGGGATAAAAATGGACAAAAGGACCTTTTGGGAATTTTCAGGAAATTGGAAAAGCATAAATGGTCCGTACGGACCTCTTTGTTTTCATAATTACCGAATCCCCTTAAAGTCCACAATATTCCCTCAAATCCCGTAGAAAATGATTACCCTCATGCATGGTTGGTCCGTACGGATCTCTTTGCATGCTGAGGTGGTCCGTACGGACCTCTTTGCACAGGGGACATCATAATTCCAGAATATTCACCATCATCACATATTCCCTCAAATCGAGGAAAACCAAAAATCTGGATAACATGGGAGGTTCGTACGGACCTCTTTGCAATTTTCTCCTACTATAAATAGAGGGCTCCCCCTCCCTCATTTCACACACCTCCCTCTTCTCTCCTCTCCCCCCAGCCTTCAGTCTCCCCTCTAAGACCCTTCGGGGCAATCTCGGCCTCTTTCGGATCCTTCCGAGGCCTTCCGAGCCCCCTCGTGGTGCTCCGAAGCCTCTCCGAGCGCTCCCGCGACACTCCCGCGCTGCCCCGAGGCACTCTCGAGGTACTCTGAGGCCCCTCGTGGTACTCCGAGGCCTTGCCTGGTCTTTCCAAGGTGTCTCGGCTCTTTTCGAGTCAAACCGGTGATCCTAAACCACGCCAAACCTCTGCCCGAGTGATCCCTGCGATCCCAATGCACGCCGAAACTCTGCCCGAACGCAGCCTACAATCTCAACTCGCGCCGAAACTCTGTCCGCAGACAACCGACCTCTCTCGAAGCAATCCCGGTCCGTGCCGGAACACTATTCCATCCTCAAACACTATTCCCCAGCGGAAGACAGACACGAACCAACATTGGTAAGGCTTCCTTCCATTACTATTTCAATACATTTCAATACGTAGTGTACAATGTAGACATCCGACACAGCATGCATTTTTAAAAGCACACACACACACACACAACAGTTAAAGAATATTAGGGGTATCCGAAAGACTCGTTTTTACGAGGCGACTCGGGTGAGCTCTAAGATTCTAATATTCTCTTCCCGAGGAGTCATCTGACCTCCGAACTCAAAATCTCATCACACAAAAAACAGTTTATTATTATTTTTAAACTGATGCCCTTTTTCAATGTTTTGGGCTTAATAATAAAAACGGCGTGGCGACTCTACAATTGCGAAAACAACGGCGAGACACCTCCAACTAACGCTAAAGCGGAATAAAGCCAGATGCCGGGGCGCGAACGCGCTGCCTCTCGGATCCGGGCAAACATTCCCGAACAGCGACAAAATGCGAGATGCACAGGGCCTCCGCGCGCGAGCCGGATCTCGGGTAATTTCATATATAGAGAAGGTATTACAAAGGTTTGGCATGGAAAATTGTAAACCACATGACACCCCTGTCTCTAAAGGAGATAAATTCAGTTTAAAGCAATGTCCTAAAAATGATTTTGAATCCAAGTATATGAAAAATATCCCTTATGCATCAGCAGTAGGAAGCTTAATGTATGCACAAGTCTGCACTCGTCCAGACCTTGCATTTATTGTTGGAATGCTTGGTCGATACCAAAGCAATCCGGGGAGAGAACATTGGGTTGCAGCCAAAAGAGTGATGAGATATCTACAAAATGCTAAAGACTACATGCTTACGTATTCAAAGTCGGATCATCTTGAGATCATTGGGTATTCCGATTCCGACTTTGCTGGATGTCAAGATAGTCGAAAGTCGACGTCTGGTTATGTCTTCACGTTAGCCGGTGGAGCAATATCTTGGAGAAGTGCCAAGCAAACACTTGTGACTTCCTCTACCATGGAAGCCGAGTTTGTTGCTTGTTACGAAGCATCCAAACAAGCTATATAGCTGCGTAAATTTATTGAAGGACTGCGAATTGTCAATGGTATTGAAAGACCGCTCAAGTTATATTGTGATAATCGGGTTGCAGTGTTGTATTCTACCAACAACAAAATTTCATCTAGATCTAAGCATATAGATATCAAGTTTCTTGTTGTTAGAGAAAGAGTACAAAATGGACAATTAGAAATACAACTTATAGGAACAAACTATATGTTAGCGGATCCGTTTACTAATGCTTTATCACCTTTAGTGTTTCACGAGCATACCGCTCATATGGGTGTAACAACTTTTGATAACATTTAATATAGTGGGAGTTTATGTTGTACTTCCTATTTTTTATATATATTTTTTATTGATTGATTTCATTTGGTTAAGTAGGACTAGTTGGAAAAATATATGTACATATTCCAATATATTCATCAATTTTTCATGCTACACATCTATACTTAATCTATGTCATTTAGTTGGATATATATATGTGATTAATGCGGGTTTAGTTGTGAATCAATTACAACGACTGTCCCTTTAGTCCTTATACTTATAAAACTAATGGACGGGATTGTTCAAATGACAATATTGTATACATAAGGATTGTCATTTAAACATTGTAAATATGATTTTATAAAGGTTTATTAAGTACAAACACATGTTTGGGCAATCCAAGTGGGAGATTGTTAGAATATGGATTGCAAAATGTGTATACTTAATAAATATACGTAAACATGTAGACGTATATGTATAAGTCATAAATATAATGTTGTATAAAGTATAGAAATATAATCAATGTGTAGAATTCTCGAGCTAAGGATTACCTATTTATGATGGACAAAAGGTAACCTATTTGCTACTTCATATGAAAGGGTGTGATCCCTAAATGAAGTGCCTTTTAAGTTTCTATATATGCAAGGCTTTCCATCAGCCTAAGGACACACACAAAAATTCATTAATTCTCTCTCCATTATCTGAGAATAAAGTGAAGGCATTCATCATTTAGAAGACTTCATCTCCTACTCATTTCTTCTTTTTCTTCCCGCCTTCAAGAACATCAAGACATAAAGATGGATCCATCAGGTATACGCTTCCGCTTCCTTTCTCTTTTATCATTCTTATTCAAAGAACTGAGTATGCATAGGGATTAACGGAATAGAAGTGTTCCAACTCTTATACCTTAAGATATAAGAGTAATTTTAGTATTATACCTTTGGGTATAGACACAGATTACTTAATAAAATATGAGTTTTTATTATTATTTTTAATAAAAAGTGAAAATTTGTGGAAAAAAAAATACTTTTATACCTTAAGGTATAAGAGTATTTTTACTCTTATACCTTTGGGTATAAGAGCGACGTGTGAGGGATATATGTGAGCATGAATTTATGTGAAATTTTGTATCTCGATTGAGATTTTATAACTTTAATGTCTCACCTAGGGGCCCTAGGATAGACATGGCCGGTTCGGTTAACCAGCGATTCATGATTACCGAACCGGCGGTTCCAACCTTAAAATATCCCAACCGAAACCGAACCGGTTAACCGCCTATAGCTGATTACGGTTTTTCGGTTAGTCCGGTCTTCTGGTTAACCTGTTAACCGTTTTAATATTTTTTTAATTTTTTTTTCAAAATAGGGTTTTAAAAGAAATTTATAACAGAATTAAAAACAGTTACGAAAAAAATTAATTTTCTAACAGTTTTTTACTAAAAAAGTTAACTTTTTAACGGTTTTTTGAAAAAATAGTTAACCTTTTAACAGTTTCTGTTAAGTTCTATAAAAAAGTTTACTTTTTTTTTTAATTTTTTTTTGGATAAAGAAGACTATTTTAAACTTTTGTATACTACATACATTTTATGCAAAAAGTTATATAAAAAAAAGTTATGAATTTTGAAAGAAATAAAACTTAACTTTTTAAAAAGAAATGAAAGTATATAAAAGAAAAAAGGACGGTACCCTAAAATTTTATTAATTAAAATAAAATTACAAAGAGGAGGACAACCAACCTTATCCTTTACGTCAACCTAACTATTATAATTAAAATAAAAATAAACCTAATCTAAAGTCTAAACTAATCTAATTAAAATAAAAATTAATCTAAAATATCATTCATTCATCACTGCTTTCCGTGGATTCCTCGACATCGTATTGATATTTTGGATCCGAAATATCCTCTTCATAAGGCAAGTTTTATAGTCTTTTTTCCCCCTCTAACCCAATCGCCAAGTAAGAGTTGATGTTTCAAGTTTTCACTAGTTAGTTGGGAACGTCTTTCATCCAAAACATTTCCTCCAACGCTAAATGCCGATTCAACCACCACCGTTGAAGCGGGAGAGGCAAGACTACTTTAGCAACTATGGAAAGTATAAGATAAATTTATTTCATTCTTGACCACCATTGTAAAACATCAAATTCATTTGAATTTGGATCTTGATTTAATTCAAAGTTTGTAGTGAAATAAGTTTCTAACTCCACGGGAATGTTTGATGATGATGAAGATGAACCTCGAGAAGGACCACGTTTTTTACTATATAAATTTGTAAAAAAACTATATGGATCCCCACTAGTAGAACTTGGTTGAGAAATAGAGGAAGGATCTTCATGTTGTTGGCTTTGAGAAATGTTTCTATATAAGAGATTATACTCATTAAAAAGGTTAATTAAAATATTTTTTGTATGTTGAACAATAATTGACGGATTCAAATTATCACCGTCACCATCGGGATACAACTTCAAATAATAATAAGCTACAATGCACTCTAAATCATCTAATTTAACTCGGGGATCTAATAACTTTGCAATCAAGAAGAGAGACGAAAAAGTGTCAAAATATTTAAGCCACTTTTGTCTCATGGAAATAATGCATTCTTTTAAAATATGGTATTGTCTTAAATTGTCAAAACTAGTAACAATTGCAACACAATGCTCTAGCACAAAAACGGAAGTTGGATAATAAACTCCCGAAAAAGCCATAGTAGCAGTATTGAAATCTTTAACAATTCACATAAATTTGTGCATGCATTCTATTGATAAGCAAGTAGAGGTTCATTATAGCCAATTGACAGAAAAAATTGCATTAGGAGATCTTTATAAGCAAAATCATCGGTTAACATTTTGTAAGTGAAATTCCACCTAGTTGGAACATCGTAAGTAAAATATTTGTCCGCCACATTTTTACTTCTTAAAAAATTGATCCATTTTTTTGTATTAGAATTTTTTTTTAGAAATAAATTGAATGCATTGTCTAATTGTCTTAACATAAGATTCTAATGCATTCAAATCATCTCTAACACATAAATTAATAATATGACATAAACATCTAATATGAAAAAACTTACCCCCAAGTGAGGGTTGACAAACGGTAATTAAATCGGGTAAACTAGTCGTATTAGCACTTGCGTTGTTAAATGAAATAGTAAATATTTTATTTAAAATATCATACTCAATAAAAATCTCAAATAATTTTGCACAAATATTTTCCGTGGAATGCGGTGGTTCAAAACCTTTGTAAGCAATTAATCTTTTTTGGATAGTCCATGAAGTATCTATCCAATGGCAAGTAACGCCCAAATAAGTATTTCTTTGCCAATGATCACTCCAACCATCGACACAAATTGAAACTTTATTTTCTAAATTTGATAAAACACCAATTAAATCTTTTTTATATTTTTTCACCACTCTAGTAATATCACGTACGAGATTCGTACGTGGTACTCTCGTGGCGGCGGGAATTAAAGAAAGTCGAACAAAATTTTCATAAAAATCGTCATCCGCAAAATTAAAAGGAAGGTCTTTAACGCAAACTGATTTGGCTAGTACATCCCTATAAACCCACTTATCAAATTTAAAAAGGACAGAAGGGGAAGACGAACCTTGTGCACCCGAACTCGAACTATGTTGTTGATATTGTAATTGTGTTTGCGTAGTGGAAATGCCAAGTTTCTCGGGATGTTTTGACGTTGTATGCCCGTTGAGCGTCCCATGCCCTCCGCCTCTTTTGAATGGTAAGACGCGGTACAATGGTTGCAAAATGCTCGAAGATTATAATCATCATCGGCATTAATTTTTCTTTTTAGTGAAATGGATGGCGAAGGCATCGGATTACGGCTCTCTTTCTCTAGGAGGTTGTCGTTGTCCCCGACCCCGACCACTTCCCCTAGTAGCTCGGCCCCCTACCCCTCCTAGCACCACCACTTTCAATTTCAATAACTTCTTCTTCCTCACCTTGTTCTTGTTGGATATTTGGATTTTGATAATCAAAATCATCGTTGGGGGTGGAAGAACCAACATGTGACTTGCCTAAATTGCTTCTTCTTTGATTTTCAGCCATTTGTGTAAGATAAAATGAAGTTTGGAAACAAAATGGAACTTAAAAATGGATGAAAATGAAGAAATACTAATTTCATTAGAAAACTAACTGAAAATGAGGTAATATTTAACTGAAAATTGAATGAGAGTAAGAGAATATGTGAATATTTGAGAGTAGAAGAGAAAGAGTAGATAGAAATAATGTGGAAATAAAATGGGAGGAGGGAGGTGATATTTATAGTTAGTTTTAATTAGTTAAAATGTTTTTTTAAATGACTGTTACTAACTGGAAAGGGGGGGGACAGCAGGCGCCAGGCAAACTAGAAGGGACAGGCCGGCGCCAGGCCCAGTGGCCGGCCACGTGCATGCCAAGCCCAACGGCTCCCAATCCCAACGGTCATGTGACCGTTTGAAGTTTAAATTCAAACTGCGGTTTAATCGTCGGTTTTAACCAGCGATTAAACCGGTGTTTGGCTGGTTTCCCTTATTTCCGAATCGAAACCGAACCTCCAAAATCTCAATTTCGGTTTAACCGGTCCCGGTTCAACCGTGTTGACCGGTTTACACAATTTTGACCGGTTAGAAACCGACCGGTTAGCCGGTCCAGTTCCTTTTTTGGTCACGTCTACCCTAGGATACTCAGACCTAACTGAAAATAATAATAACCGTACCAATTTATGAAATTGGTGCGCATGGAAGACGCGTGTAAGTCTAGCCCCAATCTCTGAAGTTTCCGGACAAATAACACAATCATCATTGACTTGAGCCTTGATCATGAAAAGAAAATGTTAATTATTTTTCAAAAGCAATAGAAAAACAAATAAAAAAGAATATGTGTACCTTTACTACGGTTTGCGGCAATCTCTTATTTCAGACAATTGGTGAAAGAGCCTTCGTAAAATGGTTGCTTTGATGTGTAGAAGAAGCTAAAGCCAGAACAGGAATCATCGTATAGCTGGCGGCCAACAACAATTTTGGAGATGGTGGCCTATTTTTTAGTGCTATCAAGAATAGAGATTGTATTGCGATAAAAGGATCTTAATTAAACGAAAAACATAAAATTGTCTTCTCTCTGAGATAAATTGATATGCATTGGGATGCATTTGATATGCAATTATATACACTTGGGGTGCACTTGATATGTAATTAGAGTGCATATATATATATATATTGCAATTGAAATGTACGTATATGCACTTGGGATGCACTTGATATGCAATCAGAGTGCAATTGAAATGTACGTATATGCACTTGGGGTGCACTTGATATGTAATTAGTGTGCGTGTATATATATATAAATATATATATAGAGAGAGAGAGAGAGAGAGAGAGAGAGAGAGAAAGCTCTTTAAGCTCAGAGAGATTTCCAATTGCTGGGGCGATAAACCCTCTAAGCTTTTTTGATTCATACACAATTCGTGTGACTCGAAGAACATATGAATTGTTTGAAATCCTCCGTTCACAGAACACTCTGGTGGCGGTGTTGCAAAGACTTTCTGAACCTGGTTGACTTGTGATGCCCAAGTCTTTTTGGATAGTCAATAGTGCATCACGGTCTGAATGATCAAGATTTAATCTTGCTTGAACTAGAAGGGTGAAGGTGAAGAATGAGAAGAACAAGAGGGGGAGAACGGAGGCCATTGGCGGTTGTACGGCGGGGTAGGGTGGCCAGCGGGAAAATGGTAATGTGCTGATTGTTTGTCAACCTGTCTTTTTTTTCTTTTTTTTCTTAAATATTAAGGGAGTATATATAATTAAAAAAATAAAATGTAAATCCGTGGAAAAATATCAGTCTATGTAACCGTGTAGAAAAAAATAGTCGGTGGGCCCTCTCGATGATTTTCCTCTCACCCGCTCTTTATATGTATACTAGTACATGCCCGTGTTCAAGGACACGGTTTTTTTTTTTTTTAATTTAAAAAAAAATTAAGGAAAAAATGGGTAAAGGGACAAATGTATGAGGGTAAAACGGGAAATTTTTCGCGTGAAACTGTTCATTTCACTGTTCATAGTGGGGTCTAATTTATAATATATATATATATATATATATATATATATAATGACTTTTTAAAGTTCACTTGGGATGCACTTGATATGTAATTAGATTGCACTTGCCATAGCTAGTTAAATTATGAAATTTTGGACATTTTATTATTATTGAATATTTGATTTTATGACTTTTTAGATAGATATTAATTTAGTATTTTATTGATGTGATATTTTGGCCATGGTTTTTCAATATTTTTACCCAAAGTTTTTCACACAATTATTTTCCTACTTTGTACCAATATTAAATTTGTCTAACATATATCTTTTTGAGTTTATATTCTCATCATTTTCTTTACGGACCATGGCAATAAATCATCCACAAACATACATAGCACCGGAGCAAAAGATATTATTTAACCATTTGTTTTTCTCAACCATAGCACTTTTCAATGCTATGGTGATAGAACATACTTACATCATCATTGTTATTGCGAGATCTACTTTCTCTCGCAGCAAGCCATCAAATTTGATGTAGGGGTCGTTCTTCTATTTCATGTTAGCTGGATATTGGTAAGTTGGAATTACTTTTGTGCTCTTGATATTTTTATAATTTTTGAGGCATTGTTCTAATTACTTTGTATATATATTTTACTCGTACGATAATTTACTTTTTTTTTTTTTTTCATAATCAGGATCTTCTTTACGACGGTGCAAGCAATTTTGATTACATCCTTAAAATCTAGGGGACAAACCGATAACTCAAATCACGCTCTGTGCATATTTTTTTTTATGATACCGCCTTAGCGTTGATGCTTTCGATGCACGTAAAAACAACCGAATTGAGACATAACTTACAAAGATATCAAGTGCATAAAGTTGTCTTTTCTGATATAAATTGATATGTGCTTGAAATGTATTTGATATGCAATTGGAGTGTAAATATATGCATTTGGGTGCACTTAATATGTAATTATTGTTTAAAACAAAAAATTTAAGAAAAACAAAAAATAAGAAATCATTGTATATCCAACGGCCAACAACAATCTTGGAAACAGTGGCCAATTTTATCGTGAATAGCAATTGCACTGAGATAAATAAAAAATTTAAGAAAACGAAAACGTAGAAAAGCATAAAGTTGTCTTTTCTGATATAAATTGATATGTGCTTGAATGTACTCCCTCTCTCTGTCCCATAAAACATTACTCATTTTACTATTTTGGACGTCTCACTTTAAAGTTTTACTTTTCTAAAAAGGAAATTATATAATACTTCTTTATTCATGGGACCCACTTGTCATACTCATAACATTTTTCAAATTTACTATTCTCTCCACTCATTTTCTCTCCTCCCACTCACAACACCTATTTTAATAACATTATTTCTTATTTTCCGTTCTCAACAGTAAAGGGGTAAAGTTTTGCAGGACGGAGGGAGTATTTGATATGCAATTGGAGTGTAAATATATGCATTTGGGTGCACTTAATATGTAATTAGAATGCAAAATATATATATATATATATATATATATATATATATATATATATATATATATATATATATATATATATATATATATATATATATATTATAATATAATATAATATATATATGTAATTTAGTGAGAACTATTGAATTGAAAGATTTTGATTTGAAATTTACATACTTGTTATTGATATTGAGTAGTCTTATTTATATAAAGTAGAAGGAAGTAAATATGGACATAATAAGGATTCTAAATATACAAGGATCCTACCAAAACTAGAGTCCTACATGAACTTGGAAAAGGAAACGAAGATCTCAGCAAGATTCCTGTAAGGCGGCCGCCTGAGCAAGGGTGAGGCGCCAGCCTCACAGGAAGTAGCTACGTTGCTGGAGGTTGCAAGTGAGGTGGCCGCCTGGGCAAGCTTGAGGCGCCAGACTCACTTGCAATAGCTGTGTTGCTGAAGTTTTGCTGAAGCTGTTTCGTTGTGACTTTCAATAGGCCCCCACAAGATGGACGACCGAAGGGAAAGGCCAATCTTGGACATGAGTTCTTGATAACGCAAACGAGTAAGTGGTTTAGTTAGAGCATCCGCAAGTTGATCATTGCCCGAAATATGGGACACACGTAGTTGATGAGCTTGGACTTGTTCTCGAACAAAGTGGTAATCAAGGGCATGATGTTTCATTCTTGAATGAAATTTGGGATTTACTGCAACATAGGTAGCACCTAGGTTGTCACAATATATAACCGGAGTGGAGTTGATCGCAATCTGAAGTTCACGCAATAAGTTATGAATCCATACAATTTCGGCAGTGGCGGTAGCAACAGCCCTGTACTCTGCTTCAGTGGAAGATCTAGCAAGCGTTTTCTGCTTTTGAGAGCTCCAAGAAAGCAAATTGGACCCAAGATAAACCAAGTAACCGGTTGGAACGCAGAAGTAACCCATGAGAACTAGTTCCAACCAAGTAACGAAGTAATCTTTTAAGAGCAGTCTAATAAACATCAGTTGGGTGGCGCATAAACTGAGATAACCGATTAACCACAAATGAAACATCAACCCGAGTAAGATATAGGTATCGGAGTGAACCTACAATGGATCTGTACTCACTAGGATTCGACAGAGGTGTCCCGGTGCCAACTGAAAGTGTCAACCCTGGTGTCATGGGAGTCGGTAGAGGATTGGCATCCATCATCTTGGTCCGAGATAGAATATCTTGAATATACTTGTGTTGGCTGAGGATGAGTCCCTTGGGATGGGGAATAACCTCCACAACAAGAAAGTAAGATAAATCCCCAAGATCTTTCAACGAGAATCGAACCGAGAAAGAAGTGATGAAGTCGCTTAGAAAGGATGAGTTGGAGCCTGTGATTATGATGTCATCCACGTAGACGAGAAGAATGATAGTACCAAGAGAGTGACGGAGTGTAAACATAGAAGCCTCCGACACACTATTCTTGAAGCCAATAGAAAGTAGATAATTTTTAAGTTCATTATACCAGGCTCGGGGGGCCTGCTTGAGACCATAAAGAGCTTGTCGTAACTTGCAAACATGGGATGAATGAGATGTGCTAATAAAGCCAGGGGGTTGAACCATAAAAACATCCTCATTAAGTGTACCTTGGATAAACACATTGTTTATGTCAACTTGACGAAGGGGCCAATTGTTTGTAACGGCCAGTGAGAGAACTGTGCGAATTGTGGCAGGTTTAACAAACGGGCTAAATGTCTCAGAGTAGTCTATGCCAGGGCATTGGTGAAAGCCCTTGGCGACGAGATGAGCTTTGTGGCGATCAATCGTGCCATCTGATTTATACTTGATGCGAAAAACCCATTTGCACCCAACTAAATTCTGAGATGGTGATGGAGGTACGAGATCCCAAGTGTTATTCTTCATGAGAGCATTGTATTCTATTTCCATGGCCTCATGCCAAACAGGTATTTTTAGAGCCTGGGTAAAGTTTGTTGGTTCAAGGGTAGGGTTGGGGATGGAGACATTTAGGTTGAGTTTGTTGATAGGTTTATAGATGTTATTTTGAGCATGAGTTACGGGTCTTTGAATTAGGGGGGATGGGGAGGCAGGTGAGGGAGGGGTAGGAGAAGGTTAAGAGGAAGAAGGTGAGTTGGTGGCAGAGGCTTGAGGTGTGGGGTTGGCCGAGGGTAAGGGTGGTGTATGGACAGGTGAAGGTAAAGGTGGGAGAACAGTGAGAGTGGAGTTATACCATTCATTGACTGAGGGAGATGGTGATTGTGGTTCGGACAGAGAGGAGAAGGGGAAAAGATGTTCCACAAACTTGACATGACGAGATACAAAGATTTTAGAGGTTTTAGGATCTAAACAATAGAAGGCACTTTGAGTTGGAGAGTAGCCTATAAAGACACACGGGGATGACTTAGGATCCAGTTTGTTATTTGTGTAGGGGCGGAGCCAAGGATAGCAAAGGCAACCAAAGCTTTTAAGCTTCGAGTAGCTGGGAGGATGACCAAAGAGTTTGAGAAACGGAGATTGAAAATTCAGAGTGTGTGTTGGCATGCGATTGATGAGATAACAAGACGTGACAAATGTAAGTGGCCAATACTTGCGTGGCATGTGAGAATGAGTAAGAAGAGAGAGACCCATCTCAACAATGTGACGATGTCGACGTTCGGAGTACCCATTGTGTTCAGGAGTATGAGGGGGGATGTAAGATGAGAGATTCCAAGAGAGGTGGGGAGGGGACGAAGACCAATATACTCACCGCCATTGTCACTGAAGAAAGTGATAATTGAGCGATGAAAGTATTTTTCTACAATGTTTTTGAAGTTGGTGAACACATGAGTAGCATCATTTTTATGTTTGAGTGGGTAAAGCCAAGTGTACTTGGTGAAGTGATCAACAAACACAATATAGTACTTGTAACCATCATAAGATAAGAGAGGAGACGTCCAAACATCACTGTATATCAAATCAAGAAGCCCAGCGAAAGAAAGAGAATTTTCATTAAAAGCTAATTTATGACTCTTATTACAATCACAGGCATTGCAATGAAAACTAGAAATCCTAGGAATACCCAAATTGTACGAAGAACTAAGAGAACATAAAATTGAATAAGATGGGTGCCCTAATCTATGATGCCAATTGATAACGGAGGATGAAGTTGTAGAGTGAACGGCAGGAGACTTTGGAAGCCATTCAAAAACACCAGAGATAGAATTGCCTTGAAGAAGAGTTTCCACCGTTTGAAGGTCCTTCACAAGAAATGAGTTATGTGAGAAGATGACATAAACATTATTATCTTGACACAACCTAGATATAGATATTATGTTGCGACACACACGAGGAACATGAAGAACATTATTGAGAAGTAAAGGGGGGGAAGTGGTAAGAAAAGAAGTTGAACCAGTATTGGAGATTTTGAGGCCCGGATCATCACCAACGAGAAGTTCTTCCGTTCCATCACAAGGAGAATGAAGGGCCAAGTTATTCAGACCATTGGTCACATGATGCGTAGCTCCACTGTCAAAGAGCCAATTTGGTGGGGTTTGGTTTGAGGTGGAAGCGGAGTAGGCAGTAGGTTGAAAGGAAGAGTTGTCTCAGTATTGTTGCCTAAGGTTATAGTTCGGGTTAAAGGTTCCATTTATGCATTGGTAGAGATCATGGCCAAGGAGGGTTGCTTCAAGTTGGATTTTCCAAGCTATGTAGTTTGTGGGTGTTAGTTTTAGGATGTGGCCAAGGGAGATCGCTATGAGGGGTTTGGTAGGTTCAGCCAAGTTGGGGAGAAGAACAACTGATTTTGCTGTTGCCATGGAAAACAGAAAAAAAGAAGAAAGAAAATTTTGATCTAAAGCTCTGATACCATATTGAATTGAAAGATTTTGATTTGAAATTTACATACTTGTTATTGATATTGAGTAGTCCTATTTATACAAAGTAGGAGGAAGTAAATATGGACATAATAAGGATTCTAAATATACAAGGATCCTACCAAAACTAGAGTTCTACATGAACTTGGAAAAGGAAACGAAGATCTCAGCAGGATTCTTGTGAGGCGGCCGTCTGAGCAAGGGTGAGGGGCCAACCTCACAGGCAGTAGCTACGTTGATGGAGGTTGCAAGTGAGGGGGCCACCTAGGCAAGCATGAGGCGCCAGCCTCACTTGCAGTAGCTGTGTTGCTGAAGATGTTTCGTTGTGACTTCCAATAAGAACAAATTAAAATAAGAATCATAATAACCAACTACAACCATTGTATAAAATACAAATCAAGGATTTAGATTAGAAATTAATTGGATAGAGGTGGTAACATTTTTGCAATTAATAGGATATACATGGACAAAGCTGTAGAATGTCATTTGACCTTGCAAATTCAAAACTGACACGTTATCATCCAAATTTCCCTCAAATTTCAAAATTAAATATCTCAATATCTATAAGCAGAATAAAATCTGAGAATACTGTTTTTCTCTTCTCGACGAGACAAATCAAACAACATTCCTGAGGATAGGGTTTTGAATAAAAAATGTTGAACAACAATGAAAATCTTAAAATACACTTGTATTCATTAGCTAATTAGCTAATAAATTCATGTGTATATTTGAACATTTCATTTGAATTCAGTAGCTATTAAGCTGTTGAATTCATATGTATTTTGAACATTGGATTCAGTATCTAGTTAGCTACTGAATTCATGAGTATTTTTTAACATTGTACTTAAATTCAGTAGCTAGTTAACTACTGAATCTATGTGTATTTTGAACATTGCATTCAGAAACTAGTTAGCTAATAAATTCATATGTATATATATTGAGCATTGCATCCAGTAACTAGTTAGCAATTGAATTCATATGTATTTTAAACATTGCACATGGATTCAGTATCTAATTATCTATTGAATTCATGTGTATTTTGAACATTACACTTCGATTCATTAACTAATTAGATATTAAATTCATGTGTATTTTGATCATTGCACATGGATTCATTAGTTAGTTATCTACTGAATCAATGTGTATTTTGATGATTGCTCGTGTATTCAGTAGCTATGTGTATTTTGAACATTGCACATGTATTCGTTAGCTTGTTAGATATTGAAATCATGTGTATTTTTGAACATTTTACTTGGATTCAGTAGCTAGTTAGCTACTGAATCCAATATATATTTTGAACATTATATTTGGATTCAGTAACTAATTAGCTAATGCATCCATATGTATTTAATCATTGCACATGAATTCAGTAGCTTTTTAGCAACTGAATCCATGTGTATTTTGAATATTTCACATGAATTCAGTAGCTAACCTACTGAATCCATGGAAATTTTTGATAGGGATGACCAAACACGGTTTCGGTTTGAAACCACCGATTTCGGTTCCGAAAAAGGGAAAATCGGAACCGAATCGTAAACTTTCAGTTCACGATTCCGAACCGACGGTTCACGGTTCGAAACTGGCGGTTCAACGGGTTTTTTTCTTAATAGATGTAACTGTTTTAGAATTTTTTTTATTACTGAAACTATTTGCACAAGTTACATAAAAAATATAGAAAAATTTAAATAAATGAAAGTATATAAAAGAAAAGAGGAACGGACTACCCATTAATTTTTTTTTATACTTTTTAATTGACCAGGAAAAAATATATTAGACTTTTTTTACTACTGATTTTTTTTTACAAAAAGTAATATAAAAAAGATAGAAAAAATAAACTAATGAAAATATATAAAATAAGAGAGGGACGGACTACCCTTTACTTTTTTTTATATTTATTGACTAAATAATATTTTATAATTTTTTTATTACTGGTTTTTTTTTAAAAAAAAAGTAATAGAAAAAATGATAGAAAAAACTAAACAAATAAAAGTATATAAAAGAAAAGAGGGACGGACTAACCTTTATTTATTTTTAATTTTTTTTAATTTTTTATTGACTAGAAAATAATATTTTAGATATTTTTATTACTGATTTTTTTTTTACAAAAAGGTATATAAAAAGGATAGAAAAAAATAAACAAATGAAAGTATATAAAAGAAAAGAGAGACGGACTACCATTTATTTATTTTTAATTTTTATTGACTAGAAAATAATATTTTAGACTTTTTTTATTACTGATTTTTTTTTTACAAAAAGGTATATAAAAAAGATAGAAAAAAACTAAACAAATAAAAGTATATTAAAAAAAAAGGGACGGTACCATTTAAATTTTATTAATTATTAGGAAAAATTATATGAGGGGGATAAACAAACCTTGCCCTTTTATAATTAAGCGAGAATATTAGGAGCCTTTACCTATTTTTATTAAATAGTTATTTAAATTCTAACCTATAAAAAAAACTATAGTGACAATTAAATAAATTACATTATAGTTATCTTAATGGCTTCCCGATTTAGTTTCATCAAATTACTCACCTTCGCCACCAAGAAGATCCGTTGGCTTGTCGTCTTGCTTTCTTCTTTACGCTATAATCCAATCATTTAACAAATTATAAGATTCAAAACTATTGGATGATAAATTGTGACGATTATGCTCTATATTCCCACCAATGCTAAAAGCTTGCTACACCAAAACCGTTGATGCGGGACACGCAAGTACTTCTCGTACAATTCTAGAAATGATAGGAAAAGTGTATGGTTATTTATTGACCCCACCAACTCAAAATATCAAATGGATTTTCTTGTTCAAATTCGGTGGTCAAATATTTATCAAATTCGCCATTAACACCGCCACGAGATTGTTGTATATTCCATAAAAATTTGCCACAAATGATGATGAGGAATGTTGAAGTACCGAAAAATAAGGCTCACTTGTTGTTGCATCACCATATATTGACTTGTATTCCTGATAAATTTTTAAAAATGCTTGTCTAATACTAGCAACTTTTTGAGCTACGTTAGGCGTATTGGGATCTTTCACCAAATAAAAGTTTGAATAATAATATTCTAAAAATTGCCTTAAATCATACTCTCTAATTCTATGATCTAATAACTTAGCAACCAAAAAATATCAGGAATATTAAGCAAATATTGTTCCCACTTTTCTCGCATTTTAAAAACCGCATCTTTAAAAATAATATCAAATAATATCATATTTATATTCGAAAAATATAATAGAAATTTTCACACAATGATCAACAACTAAAGTAGAAGTAGGGTAATAAATACTGAATAACTCTAAGGTTGCCGCCTCGAACTTCTTCAACATATCAATCATAATTGCAAATTCTTCATATTGTGTAGTATATAATTTTGTACTATATTGGGTATCATAATCAATGGATCCCAAAAATATGCAAATTTCATTTCTTCAATTATAAGTTTCTTCTAAAATATATATAAGGGTAGAATTCTATCTAGTTGAAACATATATTAGGAATCTTTTTTGTTTTTTCGCATGTTTTGTGCAATATTTACTTCCATAGCCTTGTAATTTTTGATATTTTCATAATATCATACACAGCATCTTTAATTGCATTAATAGAAGCTTCCAAAGCACGCAAACCATCTTGTACACATAAGTTTAAAATATGATAAATGCATCTAATATGAAAAAATCTACCACCTAGTGATCTACAGACTAAAATTAATTCAGAAAAAACTAGCGGTATTAGAACTAGCATTATCAAAAGACATTGAAAAACTTTATCAACAAGATTATATTCATGCAAAATTGTTTGTTACATATGAGCAATGTTATGTGTGGTATGTGCCTCATCAAATAATCTATATACAAGTAACCTCTTTTGAATTTTCCAAGAATCATCAATCCAATTACATGTTACTCCCATATAAAAATGCCTTATTTTATATCACTCCATATATCAGAAAAAATAAAAAAGATGACAAATTAGCAAAAATATTACATAAATCAAATTTATATTCTCCTACTATATTTTTAACATTTCTTGTGAGGGTTGTACGAGCTACTTTTCTAGCGACGGAATTAAAACAACAACTAATTAAATTTTCATAGTTTTCGCTATAGGTAAAATTAAAGGGAAGAGATTGCTTACAAACAAATTTAGCCATTTCCCTTCTATTATTTAGATTATATGTAAATAAATTAGAATAATTTTGGGAAGACGTACCAATATTTTTCGAAGATTGCGCGAATTCTTGCAATTGTGCTTGAGTGGTATCTATGTCATATTTCTCGATGTATTTTTCTCTTGTATGCCTTCTCAAAATATTGTATCCACCCCCGGTAGAGTAATCATATTTTTGTTTGTTATTTGTTGGACAAAAGTTGCATATTGCGTTGAAATTCTTCCCCGTCGCGTCAACGGGGACTTTTTTGTAGAATTTCGTGAATACTTCGGATTTAATTTTCTTGGTTTTTGAAACGGAAGGGGGATTGATTTTTTGCTTTACGATGCCGCCCGCCCATTGTGGCTTCCATAGTATTGCCATCACTTTATTGAGTAGTTGTAGTTGTATTATCAACATTTTGTGCTGACACAAATTTTGGAAGCTCTTCTACTTCGTCATCATCTTCTCAATCTTTCCTCTCATTTCCATTTTGCCCCGAAATCCCTATATCATAAAATTGACCACCTTCATTTTCAACGAATTGTGGTGGTTGTGATGCTTGAGAAGAAGATTTATCTTGCCCTCTACCCTTACCACCCTTCTTGCTTGTGAGGTTTTTAAAAATATTCATAATATAAAATATGAAATATATGAAATAAAGATGTTGGGTGAAAATATGGACAATGGATGAAAATATAAAAGTTGGATTATGATTTGAGCTTGAAAATCAAAGAAATTAAGGAAATTCGTTATAAAGAGTTAATATAGTTTGTGTGAAAAAAATGTGAGGGAAGGGGGGTGGTATTTATAATTGAGGAAATATGTAAAGATTACAATTTTTATTTTTGAGGACTGAAATCTGGTAAAAAAAAATGGTAAAAAATGGATATTTTTGGTCAGTAGTCGTTAGATAACGGGCATAACGGTGATATTCTAACGAATCTGACGGAAATTTTGACGAATCTGACGGTTTGGTCTATGGTTTAACGATTCCGGTTCTGGCGGTTCGAAACCACCAGTTCACAGTTTTTTAAAAGGAGAAACCGGAACTGGACAGCCAAACCGCCGGTTATGGTTTCAAACTGTTCCGGTTCGAGACGGTTACGATTCCGGCCGATTGCGGTTCAAGGCGGTTTAATGGTTACGGGCCGGTTCCGATTCAAGGCGATTCAACGGTTCCGGGTCGGTTTCGGTTTGGTCATCCCTAATTTTTGAACATTGTACTTGAATTGAGTAGCTAGTTAGCTACTGAATTCATGTGTATTTTTTAATATTACACTTGGATTCAGTAGTTACTTAGCTACTGAATCCATATGTATTTTGAACATGGAATTCAGTAACTAGTTAACTAATGAATCCATGTGTATTTTAAACATTCCATATGGATTCGGTAGCTATTTAACTACCAAATCCATGTGAATTTTGAACATTACACTTGGATTCAGTAGCTACTTAGCTACTGAATCCATATGTATTTTGATCATTACACATGGATTCAACAGCTAATTAGTTACTGAATCCATGTACATCTTTGATGAATTCAAGTGCAATGTTCAAAATAAACTTGAATTCAGTAGCTATTTATCTACTAAATCCAAGTGTATTTTGAGAATTTCATTGTTTTTCAACTTTTTTTCAAAACTCTATTTTTAGGGATGTAGTTTTATTCTCCTCGTCGAGAGAAGAAAAACAGTGTTCTCGAATTATTTTTTCGACTTATAGATTTTGAGATATTTAATTTTGAAATTTGAGAAAAATTAAAATGATGACGTGACAGATTTTGAAAAGTGATGGTCAAATGACATTCTACCTCCCAACTTTACAAAAACTACAAAACTGCCACCTTTTTTAATAAAAATACATCTAATCAAAACCATTAATTTATCTTAATCCAATGGTTGGGTTTAGTTATCATGGTTCTCATTTTAAATAGATTCTCATTTGAGCACCATATATATATATATATATATATATATATATATATATATATATATTTATATATTTATAGTCTCACCCCAATGAGAATTAATTAAAATGAGAGCCATGAGAACCAGATACAACCATTGGATAAGAGACAAATCAATGGTTAATATTAGAAATTACTTGTATAGAGGCGGTGAAATTTTTGCAATCAATATGATAGACAGTGATAAAGTTGTAGAATGTCATTTACCTTACAAATTAAAAACCTGCCACATCATCATCCAAATTTTTCTTAAATTTCAAAATTAAATATCTCAATATCTATAAGTCGAAAAAAAATCGAGAATGATGTTTTTCTCGTATCGACGAGAAGAATCAAACTATATCCATAAAGATAGAGTTTAGAAAAAAAATGTTGAATAACAATGAAATTCTTAAAAGAACTTGGATTAATTAGCGACTTAACTACTAAATACTACCGTACATGAGTATTTTTTAACATTGCACTTTGATTCAATAGCTACTTAGCTACTGAATCCATGTGTATTGTTTAGCATTGCACTTACATTCAGTAGCAAATTATCTACTGAATCCACGTGTATTTTGAACATTACGTATGAATTCAGTAGATAGTAACTACTGAATCCATGTGTATAGCTACTTATCTACTGAATCTATATGTATTTTGAAATTTGCATTCAGTAATTAGTTAGCTACTGAATTTATGTGTATTTTGATCATTGTACTTGGATTCAGTATCTAGTTATATAATGAATCCATACGTATTATGAATATTGCACATGGATTCAGTAACTAGTTAGCTACTGAATCCATGTGTATTTTGAACATTACATTTCGATTCAGTAGTTACTTGGCTACTGAATCCATGTGTATTTTGATCATTGCACATGGATTCACTAACTAATTTGATACTGAATCCATGTGTATTTTGAACATTACAAATGGATTCAGTGACTAGTTAACTACTTAATCTATGTTTATTTTGAGCATTGCATATGGATTCAGTAGCTAGTTAGCTATTGAATCTATGTGTATTTTTTAACATTGTACTTGGATTCAGCAACTAGTTAGCTATTGAATCCATGTGTATTTTTGAACATTGCACTTGGATTCAGTAGCTACTTAGCTACTGATTCATATGTAATTTGAATATTGTATTCAGTAACTAGTTATCTAATGAATCCATGTGTATTTTGAAAATTTAACATAGATTCAGTAGCTAGTTAGCTATTTAATTCATGTGTATTTTGAACATTACACTTGGATTAAGTAGCTACTTAGCTACTAAATCCATGTGTATTTTGATAATTGCACATGGATTAATTAGCTACTTAACTACTAAATCCATATGAATTTTGAATATTGCATTCAGTAACTAGTTAGCTATTGAATTCATGAGTATTTTAATCATTGCACATGGATTCAGTAGCTAGTTAACTACTGAATCTATGAATATTTTGAACATTGTACATGTATTCAGTAGTTAATTAGTTCTTTAATCCATGTGTAGTTCTTAACACTGTACTTGAATTCAGCAGCTAGTTAGCTACTTAATGCATGTGTATTTTTGAATATCGCACTTGGATTCAGTAGCTAATTAGCTACTGAATCCATATATATTTTGAATATTGGATTCAGTAACTAGTTAGCTACTTAATCCATGTGTATTTTGAATATTACACTTGGATTCAGTAGCTACTGAATCCATGTGTATTTTGATAATTGCACATGAATTTAATAGCTAATTAGTTACTTAATTCATGTATATTTGATGAATTCAAGTGAAATGTTCAAAATACATTTGGATTTAGTAGCTACTTAGCTACTGAATAAAAGTGTATTTTGAGAATTTCATTGTTGTTCAAAAAAAAATTTTCAAAACTTTATCTTCAGGGATTTAGTTTGATTCGCCTCGTCGAGACGAGAAAAACAGTGTTATTGCATTTTTTTCGATTTATAGATTTTGATAGATTTAATTTTGAAATTTTGTGGAAATTTAAATGATGATGTGGCAATACCTCTCAACTTTCACAAAAATTACAAAATGCCACCATTTTTTATAAAAGTATATCTAATATAATCTAAATTATTAATTTATCTTAATCCAATGGTTGCAATTTTTGTGAAAATCGGGGGTAGAATGTCATTTAACCGTCACTTTTTTAAAAAACTGCCACATCATGACCATAATATCCCTCAAATTTCAAAATTAAATATCTTAATATCTATAAATCAAAAAAAAAATCCAAGAACATAGTTTTTCTCATCTCGACGATGCAAATCAAATGACATCCCTGTGTTATTTTGAAGTGTAATGTTCAAATGAATTGGATTCAGTATTTAAGTAGCTATATAATCAATGTATTTTGATGAATCTAAGTGTAATGTTCAAATGACTTGGATTCAAAAGAGGTAATTTTGATGAATCTAAGAGTAATGTTCGAATGACTTGGATTCGGTAGCGACATAGCTACTGATTCCAAGTATATTTTGAACATTACACTTAGATTCATCAAAATTACACATGGATTTAGTAGCTGCGCAATGTTCAAAATACACATGGATTTAGCTAAGTAGTTACTGAATTCAAGTGCAATGTTTAAAAATACACATGGATTAAGTAGCTAAATAGCTACTGAATTCATGTGTAATACACATAGATTAAGTATCTACTGAATACATGTGTAATGTTCAAAAATACATATGGATTTTAAAAGAGGGTAGATAGCTAATGAATCCATGTGCAATGTTCAAAAATACACATGGATTCAAAGGCTAAATAGCTACTAAATCCATGTGAAATGTTCAAAATACACATGGATTCAATAACTAAGTAACTACTGAATCCAAAAGCAATGTTAAAAAATATATATGGATTCAGTAGCTATTGGATCCAAGTGCAAGTTCAAAAATACAAATGGATTCATTAGCTAAGTAGATAGTGAATCCATGTGTAATGTTCTAAATACCTATAGAAGTGTAATGTTCAAAATTACACATAGATTCAGTGGCTATGTAACTAATGAATCCCAATTGCAATATTGTTAAAAAATACACATTGATTTCGTAGCTAAATAGCTACTGAATCCAAGTATAATGTTCAAAAATACACATGCATTCAGTAGCTAAATAGCTACTAATACTTATGCAATGTTCAAATTACACATGGATTTCGTAGCTACTGAATCCATGCGTAATATTCAAAAATACACATGGATTCAATAGCTAAGTA
The DNA here is from genome assembly GCA_022495995.1 of Adenophora triphylla var. japonica. Taxonomy (NCBI): domain Eukaryota; kingdom Viridiplantae; phylum Streptophyta; class Magnoliopsida; order Asterales; family Campanulaceae; genus Adenophora; species Adenophora triphylla. The sequence goes on from JAFEMH010004346.1 coordinate 200,842, forward strand.
GCTACTGAATCACCTGTAATGTTCAAAATACACATGGATTCAATAGCTAAGTAACTACTTAATCCAAGCGCAATGTTTAAAAATACACGTGGATTGAATAGCTAAGTAGTTATTGAATCCATGTGCAATGTTCAAAATACACATGGATTCAGTAGCTAAGTAGCTACTGAATCCAAGTGCAATGTTAAAAAATACTCATGGATTCATTAGCTAAGTAGCTGCTAAATCTATGTGTAATGTTTTAAATATACATGGAAGTGCAATGTTTAAAAATGCCCATAGATTCAATAGCTATGCAGCTACTGAATCTAACACGCGCTCTCATTAAATGCTTGTCTTTTTACAACTTCATCCACGTGTAATTTGAACGTTACATATGGATCCAGTAGCTACTTATCTACTGAATTCATGTGTATTTTGAACATTTATATGAATTCAGTAGCTATTTATCTAATGAATTCATGTATATATTTGAACATTGAATTCAGTAGCTAATTAGCTACTGAATCAATGTGTATTTTTATGACTTTAAGTGCAATGTTCAAAATACACGCTTTGATTCAATAGCTAATTAACTATTGAATCCAAGTGTATTTTGAGAATTTCATATTTGCTCAACCGTTTTTTTTCAAAACCCTATCTTCGGGGATATAGTTTGATTCTTCTCGTCGAAACGAGAAAACAGTGTTCTCGGAATTTTTTTTGGACTAATATATATTGAGATATTTAATTTTGAAATTTTAGGAAAATTTGGATTATGACGTGACAAATTTTGAAAAATGACGCTCAATTAATGTTTTACCTCCCGACTTTCACAAAAACTATAAAAATGTCACCGTTTTTTTTTTATCAAATGACATTTAATATAAATCATTAATCTATTTTAATCCAATGAATAATGATTGTGGTTGGTTCTTATGATTCTCATTTTAAATATGTTATCATTTGATCATCTTTCTATATACTCCCTCCGTCCCATTACAAACCGGAAAATTGGTCAACTGTTGACCATCTTTGACCAATAATTTATGAATATTTAGATATTTTTTTGTAATTTTAAAAATTGTTATTGCTTCACCATTAGAAATACTATCAATAACTTTTTTTAGAATTACAAAAAAATATCTAGATATTCATAAATTATTGGTCAAAGATGGTCAACAATTGACCAATTTTCCTATTGTAATGGGACGGAGGGTAGTATATATATATATATATATATATATATATATATATATATATATATATATATATATATATATATATATATATATATATATATATATATATATATATATATATATATATATATATATATATATATACTCCCTTCGTCCCATGTAACATTACACGTTCTACTATTGAGAACGAAAAATAAGGAATAATGTTATTAAAGTAGGTGTTGTGAGTGGGAGGAGAGAGAATGAGTGGAGAGAATAGTAAATTATAATGGTGTTGTGAGTATTAAAATAATGTAGGAGAGAGAATGAGTGGAGAGAATAGTGATTTAAGCGTTTCCTTTTAGGAAAGTGAGACTTTAAAGAGTGACGCCCAAAATAAAGAAAAGGGGTAATGTTCTATGGGACGGAGGGAGTATATATATATATATATATATATATATATATGTGCTTATTCAAACTGAAACCAAATTTATATGAAACTATTTATAACTAAATCCAATCATTGGATTAAAAACACATCAATCTTCAGATTAAAAAAAATAAATAAATAGAGGCGTTTTCGTAATTATTGTAACTAAATCCCCTCAAATTTCAAAATAAAATATCTCAATATCTATAAGTCGAAAAAAATTTCGAAAACACCGATTTTTTGTCTTGACGAGACGATTCAAACTAGATCCTCAAGAAAGGATTTTGAAAAATAATATTGAACAACGTCTAATTTTTAAAACAGAGGTAGAATTTCAATTCCTAATTATAATAAAGGGAAAATGCATCACGTACAATGTTTGCTCCATCCATATTAATAATTATAATTTGATAATATTTTAATAGAAACCAAAAGCAACACAAATTAGTGTTCACTAAGACAACACAAATAATAGCTTACTAAGACAACATAGCTAAAGGTTCACTAAGACAACTAAATTACAGTACATGTTGAACACAATGCTAGTGTTCACTAATACAACACAGCTAGTGTTCACTAAGACAACATATCTAGAGTACACTAAGTTAAACTAGCTAGTTTACATTAGCCAATGCTGATACACATAGCTAGTGTACACTAGGTTACACTAGCAACACAGCTAGTGTTCACTAAGACAACACAACTAGTGTTCACTAAGACAACACAGCTAGTTAAGTAATGTACACTAGTTAAATAATGTACACTATTTAACTAGTGAACACTAGCCAGAATAGTTTCAAATAACACTAGCTAGTTATCTAGTGTTCACTAAGACAGGTCAGGAATTAAATGCTTTTGAACAATTGGAGTTGGGTCCAATTAGAACCTTAATATATGGGGCAAAATTGCTGGGGCTTGTGCCGAAGCTGCTACGTACCCATTTGAAGTCGTTAGAAGACAACTTCGATGCAGTCCGTGCAACTAAGATGAGAGCCATAGCAACTACGGCAAAGATACTGAGCAAGGCGGTATTCTGCTCTCTACACAGGTTGACTCCCGGAGTTTATTACAGTACAATATAGACAATTTTATGATTTATTTATTTTTGTTACATTAAGTTTTTGAGTCATCGTTGTTTGTCTCATTAGAAAATTCTCTATTTATGAAAATGTCAGTTGATTGGAATTGGTCACATGGTGTCTAGTTTCACCTTGGACTTCACTTGCCCATTAAGAATTAAGTTAGATAAAAATTTACTCCCTCCGTCCTGAAATGTTGTCCCAAAATGAATTAGCTAGTGTTCACTAAGACAACACAGCTAGTGTTCACTAAGATAACACAGCTAGTGTTCACTAAGACAACTAGCTAGTGTTCACTAAGACAACACAGCTAGTGTTCACTAAGATAACTAGCTAGTTTCACTAAGACAACACAGCTAGTGTTCACTAAGACAACACAACTAGTGTTCACTAAGATAACACAACTAGTGTTCACTAAGACAACTAGCTAGTGTTCACTAAGACAACACAGCTAGTGTTCACTAAGACAACACAGCTAGTGTTCACTAAGATAACTAGCTAGTGTTCACTAAGACAACAGAGCTAGTGTTCACTAGTTAAATAGTGTGCACTAGTTAAGTAATCTATAAGTCAATATTATTTTTTCAAAATTCTATCTTCAAGGATCTAGTTTGAATCGTCTCGTCAAGACAAAAAAATCAGTGTTTTCGATTTTTTTTTTTCGACTTATAGATATTGAGATATTTTATTTTGAAATTTGAGGGGGATTTTAAATGAAATAATTACGAAAATGCCACTCCCTCTATCTTTTTTTTTAATCTGAAGCATTGATGTGTTTTTTAATCCAATGGCTGTTAGTGGTTCTTATGGTTCACATATAAATTTGGTTGTCATTATAATAGGACCCTATATATATATATATATATATATATATATATAGAATTTTTTCTCGAATAATACATTTTTAAAATTTTATTTACCAAAGTGACTTACTGTTCAAACTTTTTCCCAAAATGACCCATTTTTTGAAAACTCGCTACACCGTGTAGCGAGTTTAAAATTTTTTCATTAAAATCGCTACACGGTGTAGCGATTTTAAATTTGCTAAATTTATGCTATTTAAAAAAAAAAAAAAAAAAAAAAAAAAAAAACACTAAATTTGAAATCGCTACACGAAGTAGCGATTTCAAATTAACACAAACGTCAGCCAAAGCCAAAACAAAGTAAATAAGTACTTCGTTCGACCCACTTTAAATTACAAAATAATAATATAAAAATTATATATTAATAAAGAAAACTAAATTGAAATATTATTTTTCCTATCTCAAATAAATATTTTAAAAAATGTACTTCTAAAAAAAATTTATTTTTCATTTTAAAAATAAATATTACTTTCGACTCAAAATGAATAATCAAAAAATAATACTACATTTTTTGTCAAAATAAATGAGCATTACTTTCTTCGTCTCATTGAATATTTTAAAAAATAATACTCTTCATTTTGAGTCGAAAGTAATATTTATAATCGTTGAGCCATGGCGAGATCTCTTGAGCCATGCTATTGCCTTGTGGGCCTGGTGGGCCAAGTGGGCTTTTTTTTGGCAGATTGCCTTGTTTTGGCCCGTTGATTCCTCACATGTTTGACAAGGATCAAGCAATTCTTTTTTAATCGGATCAGGGAATTTAGGAAGAATTTTAAAATATTCATTGGGATGAAGAAAATAATGCTCATTTTTTTGGGATAAAAAAAATAATATTATTTTTTGGTTATTCATTTTGAGTCGAAAGTAATATTTATTTTTGAAATGAAAAATATAATTTTTTTTAGAAGTACATTTTTTAAAATATTTATTTGAGATAGAAAAAATAATATTTCAATTTAGTTTTCTTTATTAATAGATAATTTTTATATTATTATTTTATAATTTAAAGTGGGACGAACGAAGTACTTATTTACTTTGTTACTTATTTACTTTGTTTTGGCTTTGGCTGACGTGAGTTTGTGTTAATTTGAAATCGCTACTTCGTTTCGTGTAGCGATTTCAAATTTAGTTTTTTTTTTTTTTTTTTGAAATAGCATAAATTTAGCAAATTTAAAATTGCTACACCATGTAGCGATTTTGATTGAAAAAATTTTAAACTCGCTACACGGTGTAGCGAGTTTTCAAAAAGTGGGACATTTTGGGAAAAAGTTTGAACAGTAAGTCACTTCGGTAAATAAAATTTTAAAAATGTATTATTTGAGAAAAATTCTATATATATATATATATATATATATATATATATATATATTATCCTAATAAAAATTTAATTTTTTTTATTGAAAGTATTATCAATCGTGTTACAATAGAAATTTTAAATTTTTATTAGAATAGTTATTGTTTATATAAATTATAGGTCAAAGTTTAATCAAGTTGAACAAAAATCTTAAGTTAGGTGAGACGGATGGAGTATATATATAGAAAAGTACTCAAATGAGAAACTAAATAAAATAGGAACTTAGGTATCAATTATTAACATTAGATAAGATGCAAATCAAGGGTTCAAATTAAATTCCTATTAAAAAATGCGATGACATTTTTGCAATTAATAAGATAAATGAGGATGAAACAATAAAATGATAAGCAATTAATGAGAGCACATATTCGTTGAAGTAGCTAATTAGTTGTGCAATCTTCGAATTACAATTCGATTCATTAGATAATTAGCTACTGTATACAATATATTTTGAAAATACACTTGAACTCGGTAGCTAATTAGCTATTGAATCCAAGTGAAATGTTCAAAATACACTTCGATTCAGTAGATAATTAGCTATTGTATCCAAATATATTTTGAAAATACACTTGAATTCAATAGCTAATTAGCTATTAAATTCAAATGTAATGTTCAAAATATACAGTAGCTTATTAGCTATTGTATCGAACGCATTCACTTACGACGTAAATTACAAAAATATTACCGTGCATTCCCAAAAACGAACAAAAAAATTACAAAAATGTCACCACGTATTTTTTATGTGATATCTAATCTAAACTGTTGATTTATCTTAATCTAAGGGTGGTTATTAGTTTCTAAATTTCTATTTTAATTAGGTTCTCATTGGAATTGGAGTAAGTTAAAAAAAAAAGGCCTTTGATCCATAACTAAACAAGAGTAATGCAAGTAGAGGTAGATATGTAAGACCCAATCTAGTTAATATAAATAAAGGTTATTTGAAATTGAATCAAACGTTCGACAGTAGAATTTTTATATTAGATGACTTACATATTATAATAATATAAATTATAATTTATAGCATATGTATTACGTTTGTTTAAACAGTGTAATATTTGTCACATCTTTTAATACACAACGATTTTAAAAGTATCACAAAATTACAATTATATTGGCAGCTTGCATAGGACATGTTGGATTTTTGAGAAGCCATTGCATTGCACAGCTAAAATGTCCACCATTAGTTGAAAAAATTAAAGTTAATTTATTTTATAGTTTAAAAAGATAATAATTGTACCAATTTTTAATTTATGAAATTAGTGTAGGCATGAAAGATGGATAAGTCTATCCCCAATCTCCAGATTTTTTAGACAAATAACACAATCATTGCTATCTTGAGCCTTGATCATGAAAAAATATATCGTGAATCATTTTCAAAAGCAAAAGAAAAATAAATAATTTGGACAATTAAGTGAAAAAGCATGTCGTAAAATGGTCGCTTTGATGCGTAGAAGAAGCGTAAAAGGCAAAACAGGAATCATCGTTTAGCTGGCAGCCAACAACACTCTGTGTGATGTGATCTCGGTAAGGAACTTTTCGAAAATAATGTTCATCATTTTTATTTATTATGTTCTATGGCCAAGAAAATAAAAATCAAGTTGTTTGAAGAATAATCTGGAGGAAAATCTATATTATATTATTTTAAAATTGGTGAAAAAGCCTCTGATCGTGCCATGTTATATGTTTTAGTAATTCTTTGAATTTTTAGCTTACAAGTGAGATGATTTTTCAAATTTTTTCAGACGCTTCGAATTCTAGGTTTTAGTTGATATATTTTATCAATAACTATATGTATTTAAAGGGATAAATATAATAGATTAATATTAAATATTCAAGTAAATATATATGTGTACCTTAGAATACTACATACAATGAGTAGTTATTTGATATGTAATGTACTAAATTACTAGTAGGTAACTCGTGCTCCGCACGGATTACTAATTTGCTATTTTAAATGAATCAAAACATTAACATTTATAAAGTTAGAAAAATTGTGTTCAATTTTAATAACTTTGTTGCACATAAGTTTAATAGGAATTGCATTGTGACTAACAATGTAGCAATTTTTGCTATTTTATTTTTGATGTTCATACTTTATGTCATTTATTTTTGATGTCATAATTTATGTCAGTATACAACATTTTTTATGGACGTTAACAAAGTGAATGAAAAAACTAACAACCTATTTCTTTTCAAACTACAACATTTTAAATACAATGTAAAGGGTTTCAACCCTTAACCTTCCCGAGAAAAGTACGTCTTTAAGCTAAATGCTCATTAACATTATTAACGACCTACTTTGATATATATATAGTAACTATTATGATTAACTAATATTATTAATAGTAATAGTTAACATATATTGTAACTATAATACTATTACTTAACCTATATAGTAAATTAATACTATTTATAATAATAGTTAGCATATATAGTAACTATTATAGTTAACTAATACTATTAATAGTAATAGTTAACTTATATAGTAACTATTATAGTTAACTAATACTATTAATAGTAATAGTTAACATATATAGTAACTATTATAGTTAACTAATAAAATTAATAGTAATAGTTAACTTATAAAGTAACTATTATAGTTAACTAATACTATTAATAGTAATAGTTAACATATATAGTAACTATTATAGTTAACTAATACTATTAATAGTAATAGTTAACTTATATAGTAACTATTATAGTTAACTAATACAATTAATAGTAATAGTTAACATATATAGTTAACTAATACAATTAATAGTAATAGTTAACTTATAAAGTAACTATTATAGTTAACTAATACTATTAATATTAATAGTAATAGTTAACCTATATAATAACTATTATTATTAACTAATAGTATTAGCTAATAAGGAGAATATCAAAAGTCATATAAATTTTGGGATAGTGATGACGTGGCTTTTCCAAAATCAAGAGTTTGCCATGTATTCATCGCGTGGCGAAGAGATATAACCCTCCTCACCAACTTTAATATATATATATATATATATATATATATATATATTAAAGTTGGTGAGGAGGGTTATGGTTTCGCCACGTGGACAAGTTTAGTAATATGTACACATGCAAGGGTCGAATCTACAAAGACTCCTGTGAACAATTATATTTAAATAGTGCAAAAATTAACCAAGAAGGGGTTTTTAGTATTTGGTTGATAATTATCCTAAGAAAACAATGATTGTTTTAGGCCAAATTTTTGTAAAAAATTAGTTTTTTTTATAACATAAGAAAAACTAGTTTTAAAGTACCAAGTCTAACTAATAAAAGTGATGAACAATTTCGAAAACTAGTTTTTTTATAACATTTTGAAAAAAAATTAATTTTTTACTAGAGTTACGCTTGTTTTAATGATTTTATTGTTATTTCGGAATTATATTTCGATAGTTAATAATTTTACGTTTAGAGGTGGATTTAAGTCTTATTTTGTTATTTAGGTTACTAGTGAGTAACTGGCCGAAATTCGACGGGCATATTAAAGTTTATTATTACTTATTGCTATAATCTGTAATTTCATTAGTTCATAATGTTTTCGTTTATTTAAATGAAATTACAGAGTATATGGGATGGATATAGTATACTTCATATTCATGTTGTCGTTTAGGATGCAAATGATGCTTAAACCATGTTTTTCCTAATTGTTTTGGCTTAGACCAGGGTGGTCATCATGCATAAGCAACTGTAGCAACAGCTTGTTCATTACAATTAGTCCAATAAATGTTAAAGGAGAAAGAGCATGAGAAGCGTCAAAATTCACTAAATTAGTTTTTTTTTTAAAGTGAGGGGAGTGTTAAACAACATAAAAACATGAAGGTGAACATCTATATCAAGAGAATATGAAAACCTACAAAAATGATTTGAAAAACACATCCAGAAAAATCTTCTGTTCGTGAGCAAAGTTTTCAAATTTTCATTCAAAAAAAAAATCATTCAAGTTAATGAATATAGTTCTCACTAACATTTGAATAAAGAGTTAAAGTACTGATTGTTTTTATAAATTAAAAAAAACAATTATTTTGGGACGGAGTATGATATAAAACTCAGACTTTGTTCTTGCAAGCTAACGAATCTAACGGATGTCCGTCAAAAACTTTCATATTGGATGGATTTACGGGTCTATTACAGAAGACATTTTGTAAGGGTTCAAGATGCATTGTAGAGGATGGAAGTGAATTTACTGCATGATAGCTATAAAAAGTGTATACACAACTACCATGTGGAACACTCGTTTTCCAATGACAGATGTACTTCCTCTCCGAGTACAGGAAATTTTCTTAGAAACATAAGCATGAACTTGATGTAGCTTCCATACTCTCTGCTTGTCAATCATTTAAGCCATAGAGATAAAACAATTCAAAGTTGAGATACTTGTGATTGGATTGATTATTTAGTAGCTATAAATACTGCTTACTATGAAAATAAACAAAGCATTTTCCATTGTCTAAAAAATATTCAAAAGATCAAGTAAAGGAAATTCTCTTTTAAATAGACTTTGAAGAAAGCGCCGTCGGAAACACCCGGATTACCAAACTTAAAAAGCCCCAAACAATGGATTATGAACCTCTATCAATTCCAACCAATTTGTATTTTTTATTTTTTTAACGTGAGAAGTCTATCAAGAAACCTCAAAGCAACAACCAATTATTCAAAGGCGTAAACATAAACACACACCAAACAAAAAAATCACGCAACGAACGTGACAAAGAAACGTAGTTCATTCAATTGTATCTACAAATGTGTTCTTCAAAGGCGCGTATGTGTCTGTGTGAGAGAGAGAGAGAGTGAGAGAGATTACTGGACTTGGCCAGGAGATTTCGCCGACTTCATTGGGGTCAAGCGCACCTTGCCTTTCCCGCACTTCAGCACGCTCGCCGCGAGCCGCTTCTAAATCTTCAACGCATTAATCTTTTCTTTGTGAAAGAAAACCATCAATAAAGAAAAGACTTGATACATAGCACAACCATTTAATGATGCCATTGTCTTTCAAACCAAGATCCAATACAATGATACATCATAACGAAAAAATATCACCACGTAATCATCCGTCCAACAAAGTGTCACATCGATGTAACCTCAGAACAAATCAAGGGTATACATCCAGGAAAAGAGGAGTCAAAATATATGTTCTGAAAAAAAAATGCATAGATAATTATTGTAACCCAATATTGAACTTTTCATATACATCATTGAGCTTTTTAATGTAGGATATGGTAATTGATAACAAATTGGGAGGAATTATAATAACGTATCGAGGCATATCATAGTGCTTTAAAGCTCACGGATTGGGAATAGTTCAAGCGAATACTATTAGAAGTGGACAGAACAAAACTTCGAGATGTTCGGTGAGGCCTATCTGTTAGGTACTCGGATTGGAAATGTGAGTGATTTCGTAGTTCATTCCAAATATTGATGATTTCTCCATTTTTAAGTAAAATAGTACAGAAGACCGGCAAATTAAGTTAAACGTATATTCAAAATGCAAAAAGAAAAAAAAGTGTTCACAGAGAAATTTTTCTTCTCTTGTTAGCCGCTCTTTATTAATAAAAAAAAAACATAATTTCAAAATATCCCTATCAACCCACAATTTTATTCAGTAAAAGCGTAAGAGAGGCGAAAGTGGAACTTCACTATAAGGTCTTTGGAATAGGTTTTACCTAGATCATAGGCTTTTGCAAGAACATTTGCAGAATGTTGGCGGAGATCCGATGTTAGTTAGAGGGCATAAATCATGCCCTTAGCAAAGTGCTCATTTGTTACTTGAGTAGCCAAAGCTTCCGCCGATTCGAAAGAACATAAGAGAATAAAAACACAGTACACCGATTTCTCGTCCCTCGTGTACATTAGAGATATCATATGAATGAAACATAACACAAGAATATCGCTTAATCTTTATCCATTCGATGCATGCCAACACAAAGTTTGCTTACCCTAAACCTAGCATTTGACGGATGTCGCATCACTTATTGATTGCGTAATGAGCAATTTTGGGTCATCGGAGGTGTCTCATCCCATCTTTTTCAAGTGAACCGCACAAACCCATATCCTTTGGATCTTCCATACACATGATCACATATGACTCTAACTGCAAAATAAGACAAGGTTACTCTAGTCAAACACTTGAACCAAGAGAACAGATTTAAAGGTCACATGCAGTGCAGATTACCTTCGACTAATTCAACATACTTTTCAAAAGCATCATCTAAAATTGGCTCATTTGTGTCATAAAAGACCCGCAACTCAATCATTTATCACATCGTAAACCGATTAGAGGTAAAACACCACTTTTTTCAAGACAAAATTTCCACTCTTTTTACCTTTGGATGATTTTCTTTGACGCGTTTCCAGCAGGCAAGGTAGTGACCATATGGCTTCTCTGGAACGGGTATCAATTTCCCAACCACGGCTAATGGCCAACTCGTTATAAAGTTTAGATAAAGAAAAAATTAGAAAAAGAAAAAACATTTACGTGTCTCGCAATAGTGAAACATAATATGTTATCATGCTCCCGTGTAACCAAGCAAACCCTAAGGTCTATTAATATTGAAGATAAAAGATAATGAACTCATTCAATTCAAATCATCTCTTTTATTCGATATTTCACTCAAAAAAGTATCTCAAGTTAGTTCCAATTTCATGAAATTTTAATCTTCACTTTATCCCTATCATGGGATGAAGTAAACAGCCGGATTTAAGTATGAAGTAATAAAATAATTTTTCATGTTAGCAATGAATCTTGATAGAACAATAAGAAATTCCAACTAACCTGATTATACCGATAACAACGGAAATAATCCATAATCGCTAACCGAGTCTAACCGTTGAAACGAACTTCCCAATGTTACTCTAGTCAAACACTTGAACCAAGAGAAGAGAGTTAAAGGTCACATGTGGGTGCAGATTACCTTCGACTATTTCACCATACTTTTCAAAAGCATCATTGAAAATTGGCTAATTTGAGTGTCAAGTAAGAAAGACCTCGCAACTCAATCATTTATCACATCGTAAACCTGATTAGAGGTACAACACCAAGCTGTGCCAAAGCAAACAGTAGCTAGGTAAAGGTATATCAAGGTCCAAAAGTGCCCAGTGTATACATACTTTCCAAGGAACGCATTTAGTCAAGCTTCAGGTAAACATGAAGATCGAAGCACTAACTGTGCAAATCGAAGAATATTACTACCTGGTTTCAATTGTTTCTTCATCTATTCCCGCTTAGTATTTGAGAACGTGACATTATTGCAACAAAGTTGGGATTTAGTTACATGCTTTAGAAACATGTTGGAGCCTAAACATTATTTAACGATTTGTAGGAAGCTGTCCCTTCCTCCAATGAAAAGTTTGATGAGAATGAATATTGATTTATACTCGTATAAACACATTACCGCTCAGCCAGGAACCAAATGAAGAGATGAAACGCAAACTCCTCATGGATCTACCAACCAGCTTCTTTGTCACATCGAAAAGAGAACCTTCTGTACCCAAGCATCTCTCGTGTGCACATGCCGATCCACCATTATCCATGTATTCTTCACCGCTTATAATGACTTAATTAGTTAAGGTCCGGGAGAAGTTAAAGTTAGAGTTGTTCAATGATTGACTCCGGTTTAGCTCCCTCAACTCCCTCTGTTAGGCTCGGGTTAAGTTTTCGATGATTGCTTGAGGAGCAACTCCTCAATTCAAATTTGTATCACAAAGAAATAACATTCCAAAGCAGATTATCACAAAGAAATGGGCCTTCCACAATTCAAACCTTTTCAATTTCGTAAACCTCAAATTTAGGCAACAAATATTTAAAAACAGCATCCAGGCCATATTACAATTTAGATCTAAATTTTGTGATGTAAAAAAACATAAAGTGTAAACATAAGTGCGGTTCTTCCAACAGAATTACGAAAGCGTGAACCTTCTACACAAAATAAAGTTTAAGCAGCCCCATTATCACATTGTTAGTTAACTTTCAAAATATCTTATGAGACATTTCTTGTCATCAGCTATGAGGTACCCCCATTCCCTTATAGCAGCAACTCGAACATGGATGGCAACTCAAACCTCGGCATTTGCCACTGAGAACTCTTTCTCGTATGCAAAAAGCATTATCCCCCACTCGTTAGTTAACTTCCAAACTCAAGCTTAAGGCACTCCATTATCCCACTTGAGAATTTTAGTTATATACATATTAATACATGAAAACTACATTAAGAAATCACAAGAGCTAAGTGTCTCTTCAAGTCATTCACTGACCTTTCAAGGCACTCCAGGTAAATCACAAAGCAGACCCATTATCCCACTTGGATAAAAAACCTTTATACCTGCAAATAAGAGACATCAATTCTATTAAGCATATTTCTGACATACACTATTTTCACAACTTGTTAATATTTATAGATTAAA